>JAJIBD010007154.1:0-138203 GCA_021461705.1 Cryptotis parvus | reverse complement strand
ACCTCTCAGCTCAACCTACTGTGGCCTCCCAAGGAAATGCTAGTAAACTCAGTATGAGAATCTCCATTAAACAGCCCCTCCAGCCCCTCAAGGAAGTCATCAAGGTGTATCCAGCATCTACTTGGCCTGTGAGGTGTGGGAATGATTCCTGCCACCTGCTTTCTTGGGCTGTGAACTCGGACTGTAGTGAAGAACTGCTTTATGTGAGAAAGGAAAGTCAGGCCTAACCTCAGTACAGGTGTTTTGGACCTGTCTCCTTCCCTCTCAGAAAAGACTTTCAGGAGGAGGGGCAATAGTGAAACAAGAGAGTTTATTTATCTATATATTTATTTACTTATTCATTTATTTATTTTGCCTTTTTGATCACATCTGGCAATGCTCAGGGGTTTCTCCTGCCTCTGCACTGAGGAATTATCCCTGCACGTGTTTGGGGGACCAGATGGGATACTGTGGATCAACCCCAGGTGGGCCGCGATTCAAGGCAAATGCCCCAGCAAGAGAGTTTTTAACTGAGCAAAATTTACTTAGATATGAGGGGAGAGCAAAAGAGGAATCTCTTCAAGAGGAAACATGGGTGTCTCTGAGGTGAAAATAAAGAAAAGAGAGAAAGAGTGAGAGAGTAAGAGAGAGAGAAAAAAATGAGATGAGTTCAAGGGAGAACAGAACTGGCTTGTAAGAGAAAGGCCTAAATGGCTTTCTGGAAGAACTTCAACACAATTTCTCCAGACAGGCTTTTCTTGGAGTTCTCTGTCCACATAGAAATTAATCTGGGTCTTGTTCCAGGAAAAGAGGCATTCCTGGTGGTCTTTTCATAATCTAATTCCTTGACCTGTTCATGGAATTTTCATAATCTGACAGGTTCTTCTGTAGACTCCTTATCCTTTTCCCCTTCTCTAGGTGCTTCCTTGAAGCATCTGGGTGGTACTTATTTTCTCCTCTCCAAAGAGTTCAGGATTTGTATGTCAAAGTGATGTGGTCTAAATACCTTTGGCCAACTTCAGGGCTAAACTGCTTCTTTCTTTTTTTTTTTAAGTATTTTATTATACCACCGTGAGATATACAAATAAAAGATATGCATTTAAAAAGTTCATATTTGGGTTTTGGTAATACAGTGTTCCAGCACCCGTTCCTCCACCAGTGCCCATCTCCCACCACCAACGTCCCCGGTTCCTCCCCTTTCCCCCAGCCCTGCTCCATGGCAGGTTCTTTATTTCTTTCCCTTTCTCTCTCTTTCTCTTTTCCTTACCTTCCAGACTATGGATTACAGAACATACATTAAAAGGTTGTCATGTGTATCCTTTTGCCTCTATTTAATGCTCAGTTCTAGGTTGGCATTAGTACCCTCGACAAATTGTTAGCACACTTAAACAGCTTCTTCTTAAATATTATTATTTTCCAACAGGTGGTGGACTCAGAGGGGTTTCCTATATCCTTGCAATAACAGCAATGATTTTTTTTTATTAATGTTTTTGGAGAGATGCCGGGGATCGAACCTGGGCCGGCATGGGCCGGCCGCGTGCAAGGCAAACGCCCCTACCCTCTGGGCTATCACTCCGGGCCATGACTCGGCAGACATGGGGCAGAGCTGCTACTGGCTCTCCCTGTGACCAGCCGCTCACGAGGCGCCCGGGAGGGATGGTGGGTTCTAGCCCTGGCCCACCATCCCAGCAGAGCCTCAAACAAGCCAGATGACCCCCACTCCATGAGGGGCCCCATTTTCCACATCAGGACTTCTCTCTCGTCAGACCTCCACCCAGCAGACCAGCCTATCAGCGGCCGCGTGGTTCATCAATAAATGCTGGACTTAGAGATGCCTACAAGACTATGCTACCTGCACGGCAGAGCCTGGCAAGCTACCTGTGTTGTGTTTGATATATATGCCAAATACCAGTAACAATTATAGACCTCATTCCGGAATGGATTGAGGCTCTTTATGTTCCTGGAGCAAGCAGATGCCTTGGGCTCTACTAGCATGAGACAGGACATATGGAGATGTTACTGGGGCCCGCTCGAGCAAATCGATGATGAACGGGAAGACAGTGATACAGTGATACAGTGAATGTTTTTGGAATATAAGCTGCACAAAGAGTGTGTGGAAGGAGCTCAGGCAGTTTCTGGAACATTGTTCCATGCAGAGAAGCCTGTGTGAGGATCAAATACACTTGAATGATTTTTTAGTAAGGAGAGAACCTTACTGCAGAGGGTTACTGGCTCATGCTCACCCCCTTGCAAAAGTTCCCAAACTTGCCTTAGTGCTTCATTTCAGGGGAAAAAATTATCCCATGTCCCCCTGGAAATGTTTCAGCAAACAACAGGAAGCTCCCTTCACCTCTCCCCTCACCCAAACCCAGTAGTACCCAAGGCAGGTAGCACCCAAAGCAGCCCCCAAATCTTTCTTGTCTCAGCACCAGGTAATGAATCAGTTTAAGGAAGGTGTTATGGAATGCAACGAGCCCATGCTCTCTGTTTCTGCTGCTTTTGCTCTTCATAAACTGAGATGTGGAATAGAAAATTCACTCAAGGATGCTGATCAGACTCCAGGGAGAGAAAGATGAAGGGAGAGGGGAAAAGTGTAACTTCCAATATGGTTCACTGTCTTCCCGTTCATCGTCGATTTGCTCGAGCGGGCACCAGTAACATCTCCATATGACCTGTCTCATGCAAGTAGAGCCCAAGGGCACCTGCTTGCTCCAGGAACATAAAGAGCCTCAAACCATTCCATCAGGTCATGGGAATGAGGTCTATAATTGTTACTGGTATCTGGCATATCAAATACGACACTGGTAGCTTGCCAGGCTCTACCTTGTGGGTAGCATACTCTTGTAGTCATCTAAAAATCCAGCATTTATTGATGAACCGCAGGCCGCTTGCAGCCATGCGAGCTGGGCTGTGATAGGCTGGTCTGCTGGGTGGAGTTCTGACGAGGAGAAAGTCCGGATGTGGAAAATGGAGGTTCTCATGGAATGGGGGGGTCGTCTGGCTTGTTGTGAGGCTCTGCTGGGGTGGCGGGCCAGGGCTAGAACCTGCCATCCCTCCCGGGCACCTCATGAGTATCTGGGCATACTGAGAGCCAGTAGCGGGTCTGCCCCATGTCTGTATCTGGACCAGCATACCTGGGCCGGATTAAAAAGACTGCAGCAGGGTGGATCTCGATGAGCCAGGCTGTGATAGGCTGGTCTGCTGGGTGGAGTTCAGGACGAGGGGAAGTCCGGATGTGGAAAATAGAGGTCCTCATGGAGTGGGGGGTGGGGGGGGCGTCTGGCTTGTTGTGAGGCTCTGCTGGGGTGGCAAGCCAGGGCTAGAACCTGCCATCCCTCCCGGGCACCTCATGAGCGGCTGGGCACAGTGAGAGCCAGTAGCAGCTCTGCCCCATGTCTGTCTCTGGACCAGCATACCTGGGCCGGATTAAAAAAGACTGCAGCAGGGTGGATCTCAATGAGCCGGGCTGTGATAGGCTGGTCTGTTTGGTGGAGTTCTGACGCAGGGGGGAGGTCCGGATGTGGAAAATGGAGGTCCTCATGGAGTGGGGGAGTCGTCTGGCTTGTTGTGAGGCTCTGGGCCGTATTAAAAAAAAAACTGCTGCAGCAAGGTGGATCTCGATGAGCCAGGCTGTGACAGGCTGGTCTGCTGGGTGGAGTTCTGAAGAGGGGGAAGTCCGGATGTGGAAAATGGAGGTCCCGTGGAGTGGGGGGTCGCCTGGCTTGTTGTGAGGCTTTGCTGGGGTGGCAGGCCAGGGCTAGAACCTGCCTTCCCTCCCGGGCACCTCATGAGCGGCTGGGCACAGTGAGAGCCAGTAGCAGCTCTGCCCATGTCTGTCTCCAATATGGTTAATTGATGGAAATGACTCAGACGAATGGAATTGAATTCAAGGGGGCACTACTGGGAATCTGTCTTTGAAACTGAGGAATCTGAGGAATCAGGTGCACAGTAGAGGAGAGGCCACAACACAGGGCAAAGGCAGCTCCGTAGAGGTACAGCAGAGAAGGGAAGGGAGGCATGGCTAGGTGGGCAGATGCCAGTGGAGGCTGGTAGAAGTTCTCTCTCTTTCTCCCTTCAGTTTCCTCTGTGAAATTAAAAGAAAAGTCAGATGTCATGTAGGAGGATGGGGGAATAGGTTCTAGAATTTTCAGGATGGGGACAAAGTATTAATTATGAGACCAAGGAGTGTGAACACCAGGAAGTACCCCTTTGATGTGCGTGGGTAAGGCTTTACTATGGGTGTTTTTGTGTGAGAGAGGAGAGACAGGGAGAGGAAAGAGAGAGCAAATATGCTAACTTCCCTCCCATTATTTGCAGCTGTGCTGACAGGCAATCAGATAAATAACAACATGCTAATAGTTTATCAGCCAAGTAATATTCCTCTGTACTGTTCTCATTTCTCAGGTGGTTAAATGGTTTTAACTGGGAAGGATTGAAAGCACGGAACCTCCCTTCACCTTTACAAAGACAGGTACAGTATCATTTACAGTATATTTCTGTGGGCATTTATTTATTTTATTTGTTTCAATTAAACACATTTTAAGACTGTGTGTGTATGTGGTAAAATATTTTTATCTTTTAAGTGTTTATAAATATTGTTAAAATGTCATAGTAGTAGTAATTATAGAACTTGTATAGCCTCACCTATTTGAGAGGCATTAACTGAGTTCTCTGAAAACAATTACATATAAATTTAAATCCCTAGGTGGTGTGTTAGAACTTACAGATTGCTCTAGAAATGCAGTATGAGCAACTTTCTCATCAAATAAAAGTGTAAAGAAATAAGTGAAATTAATTTGAATTATGATATATCCAGTTATCATCACCAATAAGCTTACTATGAAATATGAATGAAATATGATGATTTACTCACACTAACTTTTCAAGATCTCCTATGAATTCACACTTGCAACCAGCGTCATTTCAGACTTGTCACATTACAGTACTGAGTCACCAAATGCCATGGGTTATTCAGGACAACTTGGTGAAATCAGAGCGTTGGTTAAATTGGGAGGAGAGTGAGCAACTTAGAAATAGTGAAAGCCAAGGTCCTTAGGGTTTATGCTGGGTTCTCTGTAAACACATATAGAAGATCTATATCCCCTCTATAAATTTGTAGGTAAACATCTGAACTTTTTGTGCAAGTCTATGGAGAGTGCAGTTTAGCTTGTGCAAATGATGGCATTTTCTAGTAAAAGGTTACTATTACCTCAGAACTGGAAATATAGCTTACATAAAATTAGTAGTCTCATAATTTAACTGACATCATTCACAGTATGATGACATACATATGTTATCCCCTTTTTAATTACTGTTTCCATATTTTATTCCATTTTCCTATACAATTTTATCACAATGAAAAATGTTTCATGATTGACAATTTTAAATTGATCAAGTACATTTCAATGAGAATTCTTTTTTTGGATTTTGGGCCAGACATGGCTAGGCTCAGGGCTTATTTCTGGCTCTGTTCGGGATCACTCCTGGCATAAATAAAGAAATTGGCAGGTGAGGAACATATGAGGCCCTAGGGATCGGTTGGGTTGGCCAAGTACAAGGCAAGCTCTTTACCTTCTCTACTAACTCTCTAGCCCCTTAATGATAGTTTATATATTAAAAATTTCTGTGACCCCACAAATATCTTTTCTGTAGTCAATTATAATTATATTTGTATAGAATACAGTAATTTACAAGATGAATATTTTACAATGTAAACTATTTGTGAAACTAACATTTGAAAAGGAATTGGTATATCTAAGTATATGTAATTTATTGATAAAATAAGATCAGATCTCATAGTACCTAAATCCCTTCATGATCATAAGCAAATACTAAGTACTGTGTCATATTAAATAAGTAAGTAGTAATGGAAGGTGTTATAGAAGAATGTTCTTTTAAATGCTCTTTGGTGATGTCCTTACCCCTACTGAAATACATCTATTACAGATAGCATTTTTGATACTCTATCAGCTGATAATTCAGTTAAGTGCTTTAAAATTTTGTTTGAAATCAGGTCATTGGAATCCATACGTTTATAAGATAATTAAATTCCAGAATCATTTTACTAAACAAGGTGACTAATATTCCAGATATATTATAGTGATCAAATTCAAAACTTGTAAAAACACTTATAAAGAAAAAAGAATCCTGGAAAGTTTTAATTTCCTCTTGAAACATCTTTACTTCAGTTTGAAAAGCGTGGATATCCTCTCCATCATCTTTCCTTTTGGAAGTAACTGCTCTTGTCAGATACCTTCAACTGTGACGCGAGTTCATCTGCTTTAAAGGGAAAGGTCTCCTGGGCTGACCATTGATCATCTTTTTCTTATGTGTAACCTCTTGGTGGTCATAGTAAGAAATCAGTGCTCAGATAGAGAACTTTGCTCATCTGTAAATCCAAGCTTAATCAACATTATTCTCACCTTTGGTTTAATCCTTTCTCTGTTAGCTCAATGGACCCACAGACCACAGCTACTTTGACAAGTATCCTCCTGAAAAGGGTGTGCCTCCGGACGAGCTGTCAGGCTGGGATAAAGACTTCTGATGGAAAGGAAAAAAGACCTTTGTTTAGCTTGCACAGAAGAGCATATGAGAAAAAAATAATCCAACGCTGATTTTTTTTTTCTCTTTGGAGCTAAATTACAATACCTTTCAGAATACTATCTGAGAAAAGAAATCTCTGCCATGAGCTGAGGGTGGACAATAATGGGTGTGGAGGTGGATCTGAATTATAATGTCTCATCTAGATGCTGTGAATTATTCATCTAGTCCAGTCTTTGTTTTATCAACTGTTAAAAGCTATCTGTTTTTCTCCACTGCCAGCCCATGTTTTTGTTAAAGTGACAATTTTTTTTCTGCCATTCATTGCCCCTATCCCTGTTGTACTAGTATTCTTTGAGTCCTAAAAAGGTCTTGTTCAATTGAGTTATCCAAATAGATAGGAGATTGATAGTGATTGTGAAAGATTTTCTCTGCTCATGGCAACTCCAAGTCAGCATAACCGCATCTTACATTGTGGTTTGAGGAAATCTTGGTAGCCAGTAGACGTTCTTAACTTTTACTGCATTCAACTTAGAAACATGATACTAAGCTTCTGATAATAGTTTAGGGAAAAGCAGGTTTGAGTATTAGTCATTGGTAACACTTCCTAAAATAAATTAATCCAGATAGGTAATTATGTTCTTTGGGGTGAATTAAGAAAAGAAAAATAAACACAAAATGTATTTTTTTTTCCTGTGACCAGTTGTGAAACCTCAGAGACATTTCAACAGCCATGTTAAAAGTGGTTGTCCTGTATAGTCTAGTGAGGGGCTTTGGGGAAGCATTTATTTTATATATTTTTATCTATATATTTTTCTCTCTAAAAATGGAAAGCATGCAGGAACCAAATGGTGAAGGCCTTTCTTGTTTACTAAATATGAAGGAGAATAAATTCTAATAGATAAGGTTGCTGACTCTAAAATTCTGAGCTATTTTGGTCAGCTGTATGGTTGTTACTGTTAATACACCAAGAATACAAAATAAGCACAATTAATTTTTAATGAAATTCCCATTGGCAAATGTTGGTATGCTATAATCACTGCTGCATTAGCAACTCTTTTTAAAGGCATTTGCCTGACTCATGGATGTGTTTATAATTTTAGATAATTTAGCTGCTGAAGAAGGAATGGAACATTAAAGTAATAGGGACATCCGGCATGTGTCTCCTCTTGTGTCTTCCTGAAGTTTTCCAAATCATTAAGAGGAAAATTTTAATGAAATACAATGCTAGAACCTGAGAATTTTACTGGAATTTTTTTTTGTATCACTCCTGTGTCCTACCATGATTATCTCCTACTCTCTCTCCCAAGTGAATCAGAAACAGATTTTCTGTGTATCTTTTCTAGATCAAGAAAAGTAAAAATAACATTAAGTCTCTGCATTATTCAAGCTTTGAGTTATTTTTATTTGCTAATGTTCTGTGTGGAAAGCAACCTCTCCCCACACTCCACCCATATTTTCAGCACTCAGAGAAAGTCATGCTTCCTGTGTGCTTCCTGAAGAGTTAAACCAGACAAGTGAGACCTGAGCCCAAAAGGTTCGTCTTTAAAACGTTGAATTTCCCATTTTAGAATCCTTTTGCTGAACCAAAGAATTTGTTTTCAGAAGTTGTATTTTTAAAGATTATGTACATAGAACCATTTTTAATAGAATATATAATCTGCATAACGAACTTCTAAGATTTTTAAAGACTTTTATTTCCATTTAGTTTGTATACACTATCTGTTTTCCCATGTATATATTTATAAGTTAACCTATAAATTTGGGAAATTTATGTGTGGAGTGGACATTAGAATTGTACAGTTATAATAGCAATGATATCAATAGATGCAATTCAAAAAAAGATCTACAAGCACACAAATAAAAATTAACTTTGAATACAGCAGTTGCCTGTGGTTTCTCTATTGATTCCCTCATGTGATTTTTATTCTATTTTATGTAGAGTATTTTATAAAGATGAAGTAATGAAAACTTGAACCATTATATAATTCTGATTTACTTTCTCCTAGTTTATGATATTGGGGAAGATGTCTTCATTTAATTGAGCATACTTTCTTGCACTCACACCGTTGTTTCATTGATCTCGTTAAACATTCTCTTCATGGTGTTTCTAAAGTCCTTATCTGAATTGTCATAGAGCGGGTTGGGTAAAGTTTCTACCTTCACCTTGGTGGGCTTCAATGCTGCTGCTACCCCATTGGGCCTTTTGCAGTCTGGGGGTGAATCTTTGCAGCTTTTCCTCCAAACTCACACCACAAGAAAGCCCTCTCAAGTGAAAGAAAGTTGTAGTTCTTTTTCTACCCTGCTGTACCTATCCCAGCAAAATGTCGCTGTGTATGGTTTGTTGTTTCAAGTTCCAGATGTGGTTTACAGGGCAACTTTCAATGTCATAGGCCTTCTTCTCCTCCAACTGTAATTTAGGGTTTTGAGATTTATTACCACCACTACACATTGTGAGTTTTTTTTCCTGTGGGATCTATTGATTGAGCTAAGATTGAGGAACTGTTAGTCTGACGTGACTGGGGTCAAACAGGACTATGCATGAGCCTGTTCATCATTCTGGAAACTGAGAAATGACTGAACCTGAGATAAAGAGGAAACATCTAATAGACAGGCTCCTTCTGTTGATGAAAGTCAACAGCCCTGATGGAGGGCAAGGGAGAAGGAAGGGCGCAGAGTATTATATTGGGAGAATGCTCTCTGACCTGGGAGAGAGGCACTCTCCAGGAGGAAGACCCTAATGAAATCCTCATCATGTTTCTGTAAAAAATTTCTTCAGGGAAGAGTGTAGTGGTGAAAAATTTTGTTGGCCTGGACTTCACATACATAAAAATTAATCTGTTGATGCCACTGGAAAAACCTGCACTCTTGGTCCTTTCATATTCTTATCATGACATTTAGATCCTCTGTAGTTTCTCCTTTTCTGAGTGGTTCACTCCTCTCTGCATGGTGTCCCCATCTCCATTTCCAAAGAACTCTGGCTTGCATCTCTATAAGATGCATCATGGCTTTGGGCTACTTCTGGTGAGGCAGTTTATTCTTAAGTTTATTCCTTTGTTGATTGATTGAATCACTATGAAATACACAATTACAAAGTTGATCATAAATGAGTTTCAGTCATACAATATTCCAATACTCTTTCCTTCACCAGTGCACATTTCCACCACCAGCATCTCCCTCAGCGATACCTCAGTCTGCCTCTATAACCGACACTTCTCTCTCACTCTCTTTTTTCCCTTTTAGGCTCTTTGGTTGCAGTACTGCTACCAAAAGGGTATCACGCATATTCCTTTACCTGCTTTCAGCACTCAGCACTCTCTTATTCAAAGAGATTATTTCCAATTATCATTGTCATAGTGGTCCCTTCTTTGTCCTAACTGCATGTCCCCAACCCATTGTGGCAAGCTTCCTTCCTACCATGAACAAGTCCTCCTGGCCCTTATTTCTATTGTCTTTGGGTATTATTTCCATGCTTTGTTTTTCATCCTATAAATTGGTGACATTCTGTATGTCCCTTTCCCTCTGACTCATTTCACACAGCATAACTCTCCATGTCCATCCATGTAAAAACGATTTCATGATTTTATTGTTCCCAATGGCTATGTAGCATTCCTTTACGTAGAAGTACCATGCTTTCATTATCCATCATCTCTTCTTGGGCACTTGGTTCTTCTAGATTCCGGCTGTTGTAATTAATACTGCAATGAGCACGGAGTGCTGATGACTTTTTTGCATTGTGTTTTGGACCCCCAAGTTTCATTCCCAAGAGAGGCACTGCTGGGTCATTTGTACACTCAGTTTCTAGTTTTCTAAGAAATTTCCATTTTTTCCACAAAAAGGCTGGACTGATTTATATTGCCACCGTCAGTGAATGAGATTCCCTTTCTCCCTGCATCCACACCAATACTGATTGTTCTTGTTCTTTTTTGATATGTACCAGTCCCTATGGCATGAGATGGCTTCTCTGTTGTTTTGATTTGCATCTACCTGATAATCAGTGATGCAGAACTTTTTTCATGCACCTTTTGGAACAGTTTTATTTCTTCTTTGAGGAAGTCTGCTTATCTCTTCATTTTTTGAATGTGATTGGATTTTTTTCTTATAAAATTCTACCAATGCCTTATATATTTTGTATCTTCACCCTCATCATCAGGTAGCAGATAAATAATTTTTCCTATTCTATGTTCTGTCTATATAGAACAGTAATTTCCTTTGGAGGTGCAGAAGTTTCTTAGTTTAATGAAGTCTCATTTATTTGTCTTTGCTTTCACTTGCTTTGTCAGTGGTATTCCTCCTGGACGATGCCCTTAACCTCAATATCATAGAAAGTTCTGCTGATGTCTTTATCTATGTACTGTATTGGTTCAGGTCTGATATCAAGGTCTTTAATCCATTTTGATTTGACTTTTGTGTATGGCATTAGAATGAGATCTGAGTTTATTTTTATTCATGTAGCTGACCAGTTTTTTTTTAACACTACTTGTTGAAGAGACCTTCTTGGCTCTATTTCATATATAATATTACCCTGAAACTCATTGCCATCACTTCTTATCTGCCTGCAAAATTTCCCTCTAGAGACTTCACCTTTAATATTTAATGGGTACATGGATGAAGGTACATCTTCCGTACCTCACTCATGCTGACAAAAGGAGAAATCCCCTGAATATGACTGTGTAAGGAAGTAAAATCTCTGCTAACTTAGAATTCTTGGGTCCTAGGAAATAGTTTGTTGGGTGTCAGAGTTGTCAGTCTGAAAGAGAAAGATCAGACAACTTTTTTAAAACATAGGCCCTGGGTAAAAGCTACAACAACTGCCCCAGGGAGGGCAGAGTGTTTAAGGAAAGGAGAAAATAATGGCTATTACAAAAGCTTTTGTTCCTTTCTTTTGCAAGCTGGTGAGTCTGCTTTAAAATGTTTTCTGATTTTTATGGCCATTTATGAAAACTTATTCAAAGTTAACAGACATATAACTTATATTTCATTGTTGAACTTCCTTAAAAAGAAATTTCAAGTCTTATTGAGTTCACAACAATAGTTTGATTTATTCTCTAACAGAGGGATCACTGCAATAACAAATTACTCGCAGGACTTGTGAGACAATTGATGTGGCAACCCTTTCTCCCTTCCTTAGGAAGCCTCTGACAGTATGGATCCCCTGTGCACATAGGTAGCTGAACAAGTATATTCTGGTAGCTCTGATTTACAAGACACCTCTCAGATAATCCAGATGCAACTTGGTTTGCAGATGACTGTAATCTAGTTCATGAGGTAACTTTAGAAAAGACGTTTGCTGTTGTGAGTCTGAAGAGGACCATGGAAGCTAAATCCTGGTGATGGGGGAACTTCAGCTCAAAAGGCAGATTTAGTTACTCTCACCATACCATTCTAATTGGCAAAAGAACTTAGAGTTAACATCTATATTGATTCTAGATACGCTTTCTTAGTTATACATGCTCCTGCCACAATATAGAGGGAATGGGGATATCTAATGGCTAATGATAGTTCAATAAAACATGGAGAAGAGAATTTGAAACTCTTTGAAGCAGTGAAGGCTTCCAAAGAAACAGAGGTTACACACTGCAGGGCCCAACAAAAAAGAGATACTGAGATAGTTAAAGGAAATAACCAAGCAGATGCCATAGCTAGGAGGACCACCCCTTATTTCTTGTTCAATTATGGAACTTTTGTCCCATCCAGTGAGTATTTTTAATGGGCAGAATACACAGAAGGAGAAGAAAAAATGGACAGTGCCATGAGATTTTCAAAGTTAAACTGAAGCATGTTTTATTAAACAAGGGGAACCGCTTATGCCCAGTCCAATGCAGTGGAAAATAGGCCTCTTACTTAGGAAGAGAAGCTTTAGCAATATTAGTATAAAGCATCTCCCATGGGAAGGGGTTAAACAGGACAGTAAGAGAATTAACTCAGGGTTGTGCTTTCTGTGTTGTTGATGAACCTGGTGAGAATCCTGGGCCTCCTCTCCTTGTACCCCCTGTTCAGCCTTGAGGAGCCTACCCAGAGGAACGCTGGCAGCAGGACTTCACACCAATGCCTAAGTGCTCAGGGTGAACTATTTATGGGTTCCTATTACACCTTTGTTAGGTGGATAGGATCATTCACCAGCCATACAGAGAAGGCCAGAAAAGTGTCTAAAGTGTTACTTAAGAAAATTATTCCTATACTATGCAGCTGTTAGGAAAAATGAAGTTATAAAATTTGCCTATAAATGGATGGACATGGAGAAGATTATGTTGAGCGAAATTAGCCAGAAGGAGAGAGACAGATACAGAATGACTGCATTTATTTGCATGGCATAAATATATATGTACATATTATGATACCAATATCCAAGGTCAAGTGAAACATATATCAGGAGGTCTTGTCAAAGGTGGAGATTATCACAAACGTGTGGAAGTCAGAGTTTAGGTAAGACAGAAAATGGAACAGGGGGCTAATAATAGTCGAGGGTACTAATGCCAACCTAGAACTGAGCATTAAATAGAGGCAAAAGGATACACATGACAACCTTTTAATGTATGTTCTGTAATCCATAGTCTGGAAGGGAAGGAAAAGAGAAAGAGAGAGAGAAAGGGAAAGAAATAAAGAACCTGCCATGGAGCAGGGCTGGGGAAGGGGGAGGGAACCGGGGATGTTGGTGGTGGGAGATGGGCACTGGTGGAGGGACGGGTGCTGAAACACTGTATGACCAAAACCAAACATGAACCTTTTAATTGTATATCTTTTTATTTGTATATCTCACGGTGGTATAATAAAATACTTAAAAAAAAAAAAAGAAAATTATTCCTAGATTTGGCTTATCCACCCTCTAAAGAGTGACAATGAGACTTCTTTCGCTTCTAACTAAAGTCATTCAAGATTTAGTCTCTGCTTTAAAAATAAATTAACTCTATGCAACCTGGCAACCCTAATTGTCACAAAAAGTGGAGAAATTAAATCATACTCTAAAAAAAGATTTTAGGGAAATTATGTCAAGAGACTCCTGAGTTTTGGCTCTCACTCTCACCTAAACCCTGTCTCAAGTATTGAATAGCTCCTAAGGCAACACTTTAGTCAGTTGGGCTATTATATGGCTGGCCCTCTTTAGAGACAGACTTTTTTATTAAACTCAGAGAGTTTAAAATTAGCTAAGTATGTTATTGATTTAGGACAGGTGCAGCAGGCAATTCAATGCTGTTTTGTCTCACCCAAATAGGGAATTAGCCCTAACCAAAATTCAGCCTGGTTTACTACTGCAAGGTATTACTGAAAACCTGTAAAATTGGATCAACTATTATCTAATTGGAAAGGACTTTATCAGATTATCTTAAGTACTCCCCCTGCTATAAAACTTAATAAAATTTATAGTTTGGTTCATCTCTCCAGGATAAAACCAGTTTCAGTAGCATCATACAGGATTTTAAAATCACTATTTTAAAATCATTTTAAAATTTGACTTATGACTGTTCTTAAATTTAAATGTTGTCCTTACTTTTTTTATATTCATGGTTAGTTGTGATAGTTTTACAAAGTTTGGTTCCAATTCACAACATAGTATTTTTTTTTTTTTTTTTGCTTTTTGGGTCACACCCGGCGATGCTCAGGGATTACTCCTAGCTCTGCACTCAGGAATTACTCCTGGCGGTGCTCAGGGGACCATATGGGATGCCGGGATCGAACCCAGGCCGGCACAGGCCGGCTGCATGCAAGGCAAACGCCCTACCCGCTGGGCTATCGCTCCGGCCCCAACATAGTATCTTAGTACAGCCCTTTACACATTTTTACATATTTTTATAAATTTTATAAGTTTTTTTATAGATTCTCATGGATCAAGAATTTAGTTAGCACCCACAAACTGCTTCCAGACTGTCGGCCATGATGTAGAGACTCAGACACATGGGGGAGAGCTGCCATCCGGCTCTCTCCTAGCTCAGTTGACCATGAGGCACCCAGGAGGGAGGATGGGTTCTGGTCCAAGCCCTCCAAGCCAATAGGGCCTCTGAAGCAGCCAAAGGAAACTTCGCTCACCATAATTGTAGCCATTTTCAACATCCAGACTCCACAGCTCATCAGAGCCCCACCCAAGAGAGAAGCTGATTTCAAGCCTGGCTCACAAAACAGAGCAGCTAATTTCAAGCCCAGGTAGGCACACAAAACAGAGCAGCCAATTTCAAGCCCAGGTAGGCAGTTCTTGTCAGAGAAAGTCACCAGGCTTTTGTGGAGATGGAGCCGGGTCCCCTTTCCCCACCTCTGTCCCATTGGGTGGCCTGGTGGACCCATCCAAGAACTGCCTCTGGGCTGTTGGCCATAATGCAGAGACTCAGACACACGGGGAGAGCTGCCATCTGGCTCTACCCATGTCACGCAGCCGCTTGCAGCAGCATGGTACATCAAACTAGTGGAAACCAACCACATTCTAGAAACTCAGAAAATAAATTCAAGAACAGAATTTGACCAGATTCTTCCATAACCAACAATAGGAAAGAAAATGGATTCATCAATAACATTGCATGTATGTGCTTTAACGGTCAATTTAATTAGTGCCTGCTCAGGGAGTAGGTATGGGGATTGGGGTGGGTGGGAAATGAGGGTCTTTCGTGATGGGAACATACTGGTGTTGGGAGTGGTGTTGAACTATGATTGTTTCTATCAACAGTATTATGAAAACCTTTTAACTTTGTAAATCATGGTGTTTCAATAAAAAAGGAAAAGAATTCAGTTAGCACATGGGAAAGATGTCTGTTTCTCTGTGCCACAAAGTCTGGGGACAACAGGTGGAAAGATTCATAGACATGGGGTTTCAATAGCTGAAAGTTAACATCACATGGTGTCACTTTACCTCAATATTCTGGAGCCGTGTATGGGATTATTCAGACTGGGTCAGCTGATAATAATCCCATACATGTCCTTCCTTGCCAGCTAATAATCCCATACATGTCCTTCCTTGCCATATTCCTTCCATCATGGCATCCTAAAACTAATCAAACTTATTTTCTAGTTAGAGCTATTAGAATAGCCCAGGGAACAAAGAAGAAGCTTTGTCAGTCTTTATAAATAAGTTTGGGCACAACATAACATCGCTTTCACTAGACTCTGGTGGGAACTCTTACAATTACCAATATTTGGGAATAGACTCCAGGTGTTTTTATATATATATATATATATATATATATATATATATATATATATATATATATATATATTTAAGTCTTGTATGATGTAGATGGAGCTAGGTTTATCTTGAAGGTGAAGAGAATTTCAAAGACTGCAAGTTAGTTTTAAAACTGCTATAACCCACTTTCTGGCTACAGATGTTTCATATGGCTTTCATATGCAAAACAATTTTATTCCCTCTCAGGAATAGCCTCTCAAATATCTCATTATTGGTTCAGGCTTAAGTTCCAAGAACTTTAGTTTCATCTAAATCCTTTCACATAGGGATGAGAATCATCAGTTGTAATTTATTGATTTATTTTGGGGGATCTGAACATCTATCAACTAAGATGGCAGATAGTCTATCCCCATATTCAGAATATTAAATGGCAAGATGTCAAAGAGTTGCTCGAAAGAGACAAAGTCATTCCTCGCCTGTGATTTTGTTTTCTGAGGTTTCATGCAAGGCAAGTGGCTTAACCCCTGCACCATCTCTCTGGCTTTGGGCTGTTGTCCTTTACAACAAGGTGAGCCAGCAGATAAGCTGCAACTAAACTTGTCCACTTTCTGACCTCCAAAATCTAAATATTGAAGCCACTAACCTTTGCATTTCTGATTGCCTCAGAACAACATAGGGAAAAAGAATTCTGGGAAATTTCGTCTTTGGCTACTCTGATAAATATCAAAGTCATTCCTCATAGTGAAATATAGAATTATAATTTTCTTGGGGGTGAGGGAGCAAACTCTTAAACCCAGGGGCTATTCTTGGCTCTGTGCTCAGGAGCAACCCCTTGCAGTGCTCAAAGGACTATATGTGGTGCCAGGGATTTGAACTAAGGTTGTGGCCCACAACCTCACATAAGGCAAGCATCTTATCTCCTGTGCTAATTCTCTAGTGTTGCAGTACATTGCTGCCCAGAGCATCTGCATCTGGCCTGGAGTTGCCTCCTGCAGGCCACTTTGTAGATAGGACAATTTGAATGTGGCATTTTATCTTACCATGTATTCTATACTGGCTGGTATTAATATTCTCTCATGCTGCCACAATCATCGAGGGACTAGCTAGATATTACCAGTATATTTACCTGGCCATGTTGGATCTCTAAGTAATTAGACCAGAGAGAAATGTGGTTTGCCTCCAAGCAAGCAAGTATGCCTCTCTGAAAAGTTAAAGGCTAATATACAGAGCAACCATGAAGTAAAGATATGACTCTTGTGAAGGCTTGCAGAAATATATAACCAGCTACAGAATATTCTTTGGTACAGATGCATGCCTTTGTATTCTGAGATACAGCTCATCTCAGATGCCCCTCCTCCACGCTACCCTGCAGGGGCACTACCAAAGCAGATCTTGGCCTGGGCAACATTAACATCTCAAAAGGGCCCAGGTGAGGTCCTGGGAGAAATTACCTGAGGGGATTTGACCCTGACAGCTTTCCATTGGAGTGGGCAGTCTGTTTGCAGGAATATAAAACTGTAGCCTGTAGCCTGCTTTCTTTCTCTGTCTCTTTTTGTGCTCTCTTTCTTGCCTCTTGGCCCTCTCCTCTTCGTTCTTCCCAGCTGGGCGTAATATGTGGTGGCAGCCATCTTGGCCCACCAGGCCGGGGCCCAGCCAGAAACCCTAAGTTTGGAGTTTACCAATTGTTGATGTATGTCAGAACCTGTGAAAGTAAAGCCTCATAAAACTTTGCTGGATTCTTGCATCTTTATCCATCCACTGGCCACTGGTCCCCTAGGGGTGAGGGGACCTCTACACCCTGCTCTCGGCTTTAGTCAGGCACTTACCAGCGTACCCGACACTCTAGCTCTAAAATACAGAATTATTCTTAAAATATTTAGTTTGAATTTCTAAGAAATCAGATTTGCTTCCTCTCTTTCCACCCAGTACCTATCAAAGTGCATGTAGAATATGAACCCCAGAACATTCTTAAAACTCACAATGACAATTCATCTCAGGCAATTTGTACACAAACTCTAAAATGAATGGGGACTGGAGCAATTTCTCTTTTGAAAATAGAAAGCCAAGGTATTTTTGTTTAGTATCAAAGACAATTGGTCACTAAGTTTAAAACAGTATAATAAAAAGTAACATGAGATTTGGCAAGTGTAAATATCCTCAATGAGCAAAAAAAAATGTTGACATACATTGAGGAAAAAAATAAATATAGAATATATGTATGGAAAGAAGAATCTCAGGGGCCAAAGTGATAGTACAGTAAGTAAGGCATTTGCTCAGAACAACATGTGGTGCCATTGGTCAAATCCTGGCTCCAGCCCATTGAATTCTCTCTGGCTCAGGCTAAATTTTTGTTTGATTTTTTTGATTTGGTTTTTGGCTTTTGGGCTAGATGAATTTGATTACATGGATTACACTAGAGACTTGGCCACGGAGAGGCTCATTTTTTTTTGCTTCATTTTTTGGGGGTGGGGTCACACCTGACAATGCTCATGGGTTATTCCTGGCTCTTCACTCAGGAATGACTCCAGGCAGTACTCGGGGACGATATGGGTTGCCAGGTATCGAAGCTGGGTCAGCGGTGTGCAAGGCAAGTGCCCTACCTGCTGCTATACTATTGCTCTGGCCCAGCCATAGAGAGGTTTAAACCAGGCCTCCTGCATGCACAGTACATCCTGAAAGCACTGAGCGACTCCCCAGCTGCAACTGCTTTAGACCAACTGACTGACACCCTCAGACTTTCCCAGAACTTGCCCTTTGTTGAATCTTTAAAACAAACTTACAGATGGTCTTTGTTCTTCCCTTTTGATTTTGACATATTTTCACACATGACAGGAATTAAGCCTTTTACCAGATTGTTGAAGTACATTGTTGCCCAGAGCCTCTGCATCTTGCCTGGAGTTGCCTCCTGTAAGTCACCTTGTAGATAAAGGGCAGGAGAACAGTTTGAATGTGGCAGTATATCTTGCCATGTATTCTGCGTTAGCTGGTCTAAATATTTTCTCTCATGCTGCCACAATCATCGTGGGACTAGATGGACCTTACCAGTATATTTACCTGGCTATGTTGAATCTCTAATTAATTAGACAAGAGAGAAATGCTGTTTGCCTCCAAGTAAGCAAGTGTGGCTCTCTAATAGGTCTAAAATACCAAACAATAATGAACTAAAGACAAAACTTTTGGAAGGCTTGGAGAAATATATATCTGGCTGCAGAATATCCATTGGTACAGATGCATGCCTTTGTATTCTGAAATACAGTTCATCTCAGTTACCCTTTACCCCCATTTACATAGGGCCTGGTGGAGAACCAAGGGCCGGGCCTGCAGCCTTGGCTGGGCAACATTAACATTTCAGTGGAACTAGGTGAGGTCCTGGGAGAAGTTAGCTTTTGGGAATTGACCCTAACTGCTTTCCATTGGAGTGGGCATTTTGAATTGAAAAGATATAAAAGCTGTAGCCTGCTTTCTTCTGCCCCTTTTTTTGCCTTTTTTGCCTTTTTGCCTTTTTGCTTTCTCCCTCTGCTCAACTCCTCTCCGTTCTCTTCCCTATTGGGCCTTAGCACATGGTAGCAGCCATCTTGGCCTAGGATTCTAAACATACACATAGCTGGGGCCCAGTCAGGAACGTGAAGGCCAGGGGTTTCCTATCGTTGGATTTTATATCAGAACCTGTGAGAGTAAAGCCTTTTGAACCTTTTTTCTCTGTCAGCTGATCACCAATCCCCTGGTGCAGAAGGGAATTCCCTGCCCCTGCTCCTGGATTTTGTCGGGATGCCCAGTGCTCCCCAACAAGTGGAGGTCCCACCAAGATTCCTGCTCTGCTCCTGGATTTTGTCAGGGTTCCAAGCGTTCCCCGATACCTGATGGCTGCAGGCTGTTCATATATTAATGGTACATACAGCAATCTTTGAAAAATATTTTATTCTGTCTCTGACAGACCTCCCTTGCCCTGTGGGAATGCTTTATCCTACATTCCCAGGCAAAGTATCTTCCCACACACACTTCTGTGCATTAAAATGCCTTTGCATGCATTAATTAATTATTACATGCAAATATTCCCTAATATCCTGTGCCAGATCCTGTCTTCAGCAATAAATATGAAAAGGTTCCTTCCATCAGGAAATATCAATTTTACTTGCAAGAGAAGAGTAAATTGTGAAACAAATTGAGGACAATCTACAATGTGTAAGAAAGTAAAGCAGGAAGGAGAGAGAGAAAGGAGATAAAGAACCTGCCATGGAGGCAGGCTGGAGGAAGGGGAGGGAGGTGGGGACACTGGTGATGGAAGATGGGCAGGGGTGGAGGGATGGGTGTTGGAACATGGTAGAACTAAAGTTCAAACAAGAACATCTTGTAATTGTATATCTAATGGTGGCATAATAAAATATTTCAAAAAAAGCTTAAGATAAAATTTAGATATATGCTGAAGTTTCTGTTCATTTCTTCTCCCCATTTTTTGATGGGGTTGTTTGTTTTCTTCTTGTAAAGTTCTACCAGTGCCTGATATATCCTGAATATTAACCCCTTATAAGATGGGTATTGGGTGAATATTCTTTCCCAGTCTGTGGACTGCTTTTGTATCTTAGTCATTGTTTCTTTTTGAGGTGCAGAAGCTTTTTAGTCTCAGGCAGTCCCATATGTTTATCTTTTCTTCTAATTGCTTTGTTAGTGATGTTTCACCTTTGAAGATGCCTTTAGCTTCAATGTCGTGGAGGGTTTTTCCTATATTTTCTTCAGTGTACTTTATGGATTCAAGTCTGATATTCAGATCTCTAATCCATTTTGATCTGATTTTTGTGCATGGTATTAGACACAGGTCCAAATTCATTTTTTTACATGTCGCTACCCAGTTTTCCCAACACCACTTGTTGAAGAGGCTTTCCTTATTCCATTTTGGACTCGTTGCACCTTTATCAAAGATTAAATGATCATATGTTTGAGGTTGGGTGTCAGGATACTCAATTCTATTCCATAGGTCCACAGGTCTGTTGCTCACCATCACTAATCATCAGAGAGATGCAAATCAAAACAACAATGAGATACCACTTTACACCACAGAGACTGGCACATATTCAAAAGAGCAAGAACAACAAGTGCTGGCATGGATGTGGGGAAAAGGGGACACTCATCCATTGTTGGTGGGAATGCCGGCTGGTACAGCCTTTCTGGAAAAAATATGGACATTCCTCCAAAGACTAGAAATTGAACTCCCATTTGACCCAGCCATACCACTCCTGGGAATCTACTCTGGGAAACCAAAAATACGCAGCGGAAACACTATCCCTACTTTTATGTTCATAGCAGCATTATTCACAATAGCCAGAATCTGGAAGCAACCAGAGTGCCCGAAAATCGATGACTGGATAAAGAAGCTTTGGTACATCTACACAATGGAATACTATGCAGCTATTAGGAAAAATGAAGTTATAAAATTTGCCTATAAATGGATGGACATGGAGAAGATTATGTTGAGTGAAATTAGCCAGAAGGAGAGAGACAGACACAGAATGACTGCATTTATCTGCATAACATAAATATATATGTACATATTAAGATACCAATATCCAAGGTCAAGTGAAACATATATCAGGAGGTCTTGTCAAAGGTGGAAATTATCACAAACGTGTGGGAGTCAGAGTTTCGGTAAGACAGAAAATGGAACAGTGTGCTAACAATTGTCTAGGGTACTAATGCCAACCTAGAACTGAGCATTAAATAGAGGCAAAAAGATACACATGACAACCCTTTAATGTATTATCTGTAATCCATAGTCTGGAGGGGAAGGAAAAGAGAAAGAGAGAGAAAAGGAAAGAAATAAAGAACCTGCCATGGAGCTGGGCTGGGGAGGGGGAGGGAACCGGGGAGCGTTGGTGGTGGGAGATGGGCACTGGTGGCGGGATGGGTGCTGGAACACTGTATGACCAAAACCCAAATATGAACTTTTTAATTGTATATCTTTGTAATTGTAAAAAATAAAAAATTAAAAAAAAATTTTAGATATGTGCAAAGTAGAAAAAAAAAAAAGAAATTATTAAAGTTTTTAGCACACCCTAATATATCACCCAGCTTGAAGTTAATTCAGTAAAATCATTTATGTAAGTCCCCAAAGGGAAATGACTCAAATTTTTATGGGAATCACATTTTGATGAGGAACATCTTACTGGTATCAAGAGCCAGGCAGCATTTCACTTCAAGGAGTGAGGGGTCTTTCAGATATCTATTACTTTCCCAGGTGATTTTTGTAAACCACAAAGTATGACAGACATTTCTTCATAAAATGCTGCCTTTCTTGGACAAAAATGGTCTTGTATTCTCATTCATCCTCTTTCCTAATTATATTTCCTAAGACAGGGGATAAATCATGGCCTTAAGGCCAAATGTCAATTTACTGCCATTTAACTAATGTTTATGGCAAAAATAATGGCCTGAGAAACCCATCACCTGTTCTCTCTGGGTTGGGGCAAGTCCGCATATTTTGTTGATGGCTTGGGTAGCTCTTTGGTTACTGCAGACACCAGAGATATTTCAAATTCACTATGTTTCATTTTAGTTCTTGCTTTGGCAGGACTAGCTATAAAGGAATTCCCTATGATAAACTCTCTGGGCAGAGGTTCCCCAGGTTATTTAGCCTACTTTCCCATTTTTGAAAATAAAGATTACTCAACAATGACTTCCCTGACTATAACTTCCTTTAATGAAAACCAGAAACCATCCCTTCAATCACACCTGACGGTACTACTCCCTGTCTGAATTGATTGATCCAGTAGTTGCCCCCACCCCATGTGTATTGCCCACTTTGGGAAACACTGATCAAATTTTAATATATTTGCTTTTTAATTGAATCATCCTGAGATACACAGTTACAATGTTGTTCATGATTGGGTTTTATTCACAATATGTTCCAACACCCATCCTTTCACCAATGTACATTTCCTACCACCACTGTCTCCAGTTAACTCTCTTGCTCCTCCACCCCCACCTGGCTCTATGATAGGCACTTTTCTTCTCTCCCAGTCTCTCAGTCTCTCTGCCTCTCTCTTTGTTCTCTGTCTCGCTTTATCCCTTTCCTTTTGGGTATTATGGCTTGTAACACAGATACTGAAAAGTTATCATCTTTATCTCTTTACCCTCTTTCAGCACTCAGTTATGGCCCAAAGTGCTTATTTCCAGCTATCATTGTCATACTGGTCCCTTCTCTATCCTAACTGCCTCGGTATCCCACGTATTTATGGCAAGTTCCTAAACATGGGCCATTCCTCCTGGCCCCTGGATAATGGAGTGGAGTGTGTTATTGAAGTAGAGTGATGCTTACTTAGGATACCTAGCTCAATGTTCGATACCAAATTCAATGGACTGTGCTGATCACCCAAGAGGGTGTTGTGGGCATTAGGGCACAAATACTGCTCTTTGTTCTAGGGCAACCTAAATCCCTTCCTAAGCACAGGAAGAATGTTTTTTCTCTTCCTATTCTATGGTTCCCAGAAGGTAGAATAGGGCAAGAGGATTTTTCCCTCTCTCCTCAGTCTTCTCTTTGCATACATAGATTCTCAGGTCTCTTCAACAGAAACTGATTATTGATAAGCAAAATGAGATAGAGGAGTTTAGATCATCTATTCCAAGAACTGAAGGTTGGCTAAGACTTTCCAACTTCAATCTGAGTTTTGATCTACAGAACTGGTAACCAAGTGGGTGGTGGGGGTGATTAATGGGTAAATGGCAGGGACCTGAGACAGTGGTGTTAGAACTGAAGGAGGGTTGCTGTGGGAGTGTTGTTCACATGAAACTTTACTGTTGCCAGTATTATAAGTCATGGTGCCTCAATAAAAAATATTTGTTAAAACTCCTTCTGGAACTAATCCCAACTGGCATGTGTTGACTGTAAAAGAGAGGTAAGAATAATTCTCAGGAGAGCAAAACTAAAATCATGCTAATAATTTTAAAACAATGATTTCCTCTTTGTAAAATTAAATAAGCAAGGACATTTCATCATAGTGATAACTTTATTAATGTGATTCAATAGAATAATGTGATTGAGTGGAATTAAGGAATGGTGAGAACAACTTTTCAACATTTCCTGAGCAGTTTACATTCGAGCTGAGACCTGAAAGGTGAAAAAGGAAAATGTTCAGACCATGTAGGAGAAGGTGTTCCAGATAAACAAATCAAATTAAAAAATCAGTGGGTATTAATCAGTTTTGTATGTTTGTAAAACTAAACCAAAATCATGGACACTCAGAGAGTTAGGCAAAGCCAGATGATGAAAACTCACAACTTACAATAGACTTTAGTCTGAGTTCTATCCCATGTGAAATATGAAGCCATTTGAGTTTTTTGGATGTCATTGTTTTATTTTCGAGCTGGGAGTAAATTCACCTAATTTATGTTTTTCAAAGATCACTCAGGTAAATGAGAAACCCTGTAGCATAAACTGGGGGAATGGAAACAGAAAGACTGGTTTGCTTGAAGTTGATTTATTTACTTCAGTGAGAGAATAATGGAAACTGGACCGGACAAGATTGTCAAGTTGGCCATGTATGACTGAGGAGTAAATTGGGATTGTGTTTTGGATGGAAGGGAAGTGAAAGAATTAGATGTGAGGAGTTAGACAGAGAGAGGTAGCAAGAATTATTCTTAGCTTTTTTAAGGTTCTAGGTAAATTAAAGTAATTATACAGGTATAATAGTGATTTCAATTATGAGAAGTGATAAAAAGAAAAATATTAACATTTAAGCTGAACATTAGCACTTAATATGTGTCAGGAAGTCTGCTAAGTTCTTTTAATCTCACTGGACATTTATGCTTAGAATTATGGAAGTCTTTTTCTCTAATTTTTAATTTATGATGAAAACTTACACTTAAAAGAAGAAAAACCCACAACTTCAATATTTATTCAACAAACATTTAAAGTACATTTAAAAACCACTACGGGGTCAAAGAGTACATTTAAATGGAATTTTAAAGTACATTTAAAAACCATTATCGGGTCAAAGAGATTATCACTCACTATATCACTATCACTATCTTCCTGTTCATCATCAATTTGCTTGAGCGGGCTCCAGTAACATCTCCATATGTCCTGGCTCATGCTAGTAGAGCCCAAGGGCATCTGCTCGCTCCAGGAACATAAAGAGCTTCAAACCATTATATTAGGTCAAGCTTGCCAGGCTTGCCATGCGGGTGGCATACTCTTGTAGTCACCTCTAAATACAGCATTTATTGATGAACCATGCGACCACAAGCAGCAGAGTGAGCTGGGCTGTGATAGGCTCATCTGCTGGATGGAGTTCTGACAAGAGGAAGGTCGGATGTGGAAAATGCCGGCCCTCATGGAGTGGGGGTGGGCATCTGGCAAATTGCAAGGCTCTACTGGGGTGGCAGGCGAGGGCTAGAACCTGCCATCCATTCTGGGTGCCTCGTGAGCTGTCCAAAGAGATTATACAGTGGTCAGTGCGCTTGTCTTTCATGGAGCCAACCCCTATATGATATCTCGCATGGCACATGGTTCTGTAACAATCTGTGAGGGATCCTTGCGTTCAGAGCTGGAAGTGACCCTTGAGCTCCCCATGTGATTCAAAAATAAAAAAGCAAATAACAACCAAACAACCCCCTAAAAAGAAATAACTTGTGTGTTACTGTCATCATTCTGGGTCAGCATGGAAAATATCACAATAGTCATCATGACCATTTTCTGGGAAAATAAAAAGGTGTTTTCTTGGTTTTGTTTTGTTTTTGATTTTTGAGTCACACCTCGCCAATCCTCTGGGGTTACTCAGGAATTACTCCTGGAGGTCTTGGGGGACAAAATGGTATGCAAGGAATCGAACCCCAGGTGGACTGCATGCAGGGCAAACGCCCTTCTGGGTTTACTATCACTTCAGCCCTGAAAAGTTTTAATTCTTCTTATTCTTTCTATGGTATCTTTTATACATGCAAAAATAATTAGAATAATGAACTTGCCATTCATGCACTAACTTAACCAGATAGAGCAAAAGAGTCATAAATATTCTTAGATATGCACTGTATCAGGATGTCTGCCAAAACAGGTTCATTATGTGCACAGATTCAGCCCCTTTTCTTACAGCTACAAAGACAATGACTTTCAGTGGCTGGTTATGCCATGTAATTCCTTTGCAGGAATATATAATACCTTTCTTCAATGGACTAGGTTCAGTCTACAGAGTACATGCGGCTTCATAGCTCTGCTTCATAACCATGCCTATGCTTTGTTTCTGAATTCAAGCTCAGTGCTGGTTATCCCTAGCAGAATCGAAGTACTTTGGTTTGGTTTGGTATTTTACTTGTTTTTGATACCCAAACCATTGTTTATGGTATACAAGGGATCATCTAGGGCTGAGGCATGCAAAATTGCACTCTAGTCTGTTAGCTGAGTCCCCATTCTATCCACAGCAGAATTGAACCATTACATTGGTTTTCTAGTATTCATGTATAACTTAAATATTTTTTCTTAGCTCTATGCTTTGTATTAATGGTGTGCAAATAACTGAATAAGATTAGTATTACCATTTTGAACTATACCTTGCCATGCTCAGAGCTTCCTTCTGACTCTGTGCTTACAGAGACCATTTGGGATACTATGAATCGAACATGGATTGACTGTGTGCAAGGCAAGTGCTCTGCCTGCTATATAATCTCTCCAGCTCCTGATTTTTGTTACTCTTAAGGAATTTTCCCAGTTGGTGCTCAGGAGACCCTACAGCCCTTTCTGGTGATTCTCTACCCTCTCAGTGTGAGAGGACATAGCAGTGGTGCTTGTGACCGGCCCTGGTAGGGATTATTGACATCACCTAGTAGTGCTCAGAGACCTCCAGAGCTGCACCCAGTGTTGCTTCGGGAACTATGTTGTACTGGGGATCAAACATGGGATAGTAGCTAGAAAAGCATGAACCAAGTAACCTGTACTGTTGTTTTTCTAGTCCCTAAACAAGTTTATTTGGGGAGGGTATTTGATGATGTTCATGATCACAGAAGTGAACCATAATGAGGGCTGGGGAGGGGAGGGAATCGGGGACATTGGTGGTGGGAGATGGGCACTGGTGGTGGGATGGGTGCTGGAACACTGTATGACCAAAACCCAAATATGAACTTTTTAATTGTATATCTTTGTAATTGTAAAAATAAAAAAATTAATAAAAAAAAGAGACTAAAAAAATGGACCAATTCATCCTGAACACTAGCCACTCTTAAGATGGATCTAGAGAAAAAAGGAAAGCTAAGAAATATGAAAATAAGTCAGAATTACATATCCCATAAAGCTGAAAATACAAACTAATAGGAAATGACAAAAGTCAGTTTAGTTCAAAAGAATATGCCACTAGCAAACAAAAGAAATGTGCTTCCCAATAGAGTAAAGGGATACTAAAATTAGAGGAAGATGTAGCTTTCCAAGGAAAATTACTTTGGGCATGGTAGGGAGCACTTAACTAGCAGAGTAATTTCTAGTGTGTTAATTAAATAGTGAGTGCTGCTACTCCAGTCACACTGTCCTCTTGCACCTGTTGGGCTTTATTTATCTTTATTCATTATTACTTACCGTCCAGATTAAAGTTCACTGCTACTAAAACTCCTTAATCAAAATCCAGGCACCCAAGTTTTCAACTTCTACTATATTTAAGTTTGAGAACTTGTCAAACATGTCTAAAATAATTTCTCATCTTTCAAACCTAATTTCTTCCCTCCCATTTATCTATGGAGGGGACCTAAAAACTATCAAAATCACAATACGTACATGTCAACTGGTCTATATCAAGATACAAAATTTTCCATTTCTTCGAATCAGGAGCCTAGTATTTTCCCTTCAGTCATTCTTCACAGTCATTCTATATGAATCACTTGATCACTTGACTTCCCGTTATTCATTAATTTGCTCGAGTGGGCACCAGTAACATTTCCATTTGACCCTATCACATGCCAGTGTAGACCAGTGGCATCTGGTTGCTTCAGGAATACAAAGAGCCTCAAACTGTTCCTTCAGGGTCTTGATGAAGAAGTCTGACCATCTTGTAGGTGGGCAGCCATGTGATCTTTCGACATCCCGTGGGACCCAGTTGGTAATGGCTCTCGTCCAGCGGTTGTCTCCAAATCGCATTACATGTCCAGCCCATCTGATTTTCGATGCCTTGGCAAAAGACAGCATCCCTGACTCTGGAACATCAACTGAGGTCAGAACTCAGATTCCTTCTCTCACTTGACTGAGATATTTATCTTATCTTATCTTCTATATGAAATAAAACCTTAATCATCCTACCAGACTTTGAATTTTCACTACTGCATGAATGAACCCACATCCTATGCATTTTTAGCAACACTCATATAACTGTAATTCCAAGTCCACGTCTCTAGACCAAACCTTATTACTGAACTTCAGAGCAGTAAGTTTTTTGAACATAACCACTTAAAGTTTCTAGTTACCATCAACGCAATTTAAAAACACAACTCCTCTCTCAATCTCCCAACTTTGCTTAAGCTAGCATGAGGGTTTGCTGGGCTTATTTGTATCTTTTAGGATTGGTCTCCAGCCTAGATTTTTTGTCAGTTTCTATTTAAGTTTCTTTTTAGATTATTTTATTCCAAACTCAAACTTAACAGCAGAAGACTACTTTTGTCTAAATTAATTTTGTCTAAAAGCACTTCATCCACTTGAAGTTTCATATTAAATTAAATTTTGCATAAAGGACCATTATAGTGATCAAAGAAATACTTATTGTGTTCAAAGTAAGATTGTAAAGTAAACAAAATTAATCTCACATGCATAAAAGAAAATAAAGAAACAATAAAAGGCTGGCTCTCAAACAATTATTAACAAAAAATATTTTTTCCAGAATCATTATGACTTTTTTGATGACGACCTTAAATGTAAAATTTTGTGATAGAAATCAATAATAACATAGGAAAGTACTTTTAAAAATCTATGGTATTAGAACTTCATAAAATATTTTATGCGTGAAATAGGCTTCATATTTAACTTTGGTAGCTAGGAAAATAAATGAATAC
This sequence comes from Cryptotis parvus, assembly GCA_021461705.1. Lineage (NCBI taxonomy): Eukaryota > Metazoa > Chordata > Mammalia > Eulipotyphla > Soricidae > Cryptotis > Cryptotis parvus. The sequence goes on along the minus strand of JAJIBD010007154.1, from coordinate 109,567 downwards.
AAGGAAAGTAGAAGTAAATATTTTGCATTATCTAATGAAGAAAAATAATTCAGATCTTTACTACAGAAAAGCTGAGGTTTTAAAAAAGACCATTATAACAAAAATGTAAAATAATAATGCCCATTTTGTACAAAAAGAGTAAACATAAAAGATAATACTATTAAAACAAAGATTCATATAGAAATTATGAATGCATAGAAATAATAGTGTTCAATAATATGTAATCACTAAAATTAACTTTCATAAAGGTTAGAATATCTCAATTAACACAATTAAAATGTTAAGTACATACATCCATAAGGCAACGGTTCAGATAATTTAATAAGATTTCAGTATATAATTGCTATGGTACATAAATTTTTTCTTGGAGAAAAATATTTCTTAAGCCATTCCCTAAGGATAGTATAAACATGATTACAGTACAAAAGAACAACAAAAGATTAATTCAGCAATCTTGTTGTTGTTATTTTATTGTTGTTTTTATGGGCTACATCTGGTAAAACCTAGGGTATTATTCCTGGCTCTGTGCTCAGAGAACACTTCTGGTGGTGCCTGAGGAACCACATATGGTGTTGGAGATCAAACCCAGTTCAGCTACAAGCAAGACAAGCACCTTACCCTCTCTACTATCACTATCACTATCCTCCCATTGATCATCTATTTGCTAGAGCGGGCACCAGTAATATCTCCATATGTCCTGTCTCGTGCTAGTAGATCCCAAGGGCATCTATTCGCTCCAGGAACATAAAGAGCCTCAAACCATTATCTCTATAAGATGCAGTTATAGTAACCAGGTAGAGTTTAATTCAAGTATTTGGTGGTGATGATGATGATGATGATGATGATGATGATTGATGATGATGATTTTGGCCCAGGGACCACACCTTCTTTTTTTTTTTTGCTTTTTGGGTCACACCTGGCAATGCTCAGGGGTCTCTCCTGGCTCTGCACTCAGGAATTACTCTTGGCAGTGCTCAGGGGACCATATGGGATGCTGGGGATCGAACCTGGGCCAGCATGGGCCGGCCGCGTGCAAGGCAAACGCCCTACCTGCTGGATTATCACTCTGGCCCCGACCACACCTTCTAATGCATTGGAGTTACTCCCTATTTGATGCTCCACAGTAGATCCTGAGAGTGCTCTGGAAACCAATGGTACGCACCTTGGATAAAATCACACATACAAAATAGCACTTTATTACTGAGTCAAATGCTGGCCCAGTGGGTCAATTCTAAAAAATTAAGAATTAATTTGGAGAAATTTCTTTGTAAAATCCATTAGGTATTTTTTTAGAAATTAGACAAATTCTTTCTAAAGTTGACAAAAAACATGAGTTCACAAAAAATGTAAAAATAAGGTGTAATAGAAGGACTAATGACTGTTCTATGTCTGTGAAAAAAATTGTAACTTCCAAGTCATTCTTATTTGAATTATTAACTATAACTGAAGAGGTAAACAGGATCTGTACTCTCAGGTCTGTTTAAACTTCTTGTCTTTTACCTCTATTATGGAGTTATCCATTGATCTCACCATTTCTACTTCTGCATCCACTTCTTTTTAGTGATACTGTATTCATATATGAATAAATTTTGAGTTGCTTTAATTATCTGTTAAACTAAATACCTTTAAAGTGAACAGATTTTTTAATATATAAAACCACAGAATTTGGAGTAAAGGTGAAATCTATTAATTTCTCAACATTTTTTAAAATTAAAAAATCTGGCTATTTGTTTCAAAACATAATTAAAATGTTCAAATTAGTTTTTTAGAAGAGTACACTGGGCCAGTTGTGCACATATAAATAAAATTTCATTTTTATGAATACAATGAGACATAAACAAGGTATCTGTAAGTGACAATAATGCATAGAAAATTCAGAAATGCAATTTTTAATTTTTATCTATGGAACCATTAACATCATCTGTCCAGTCTACTGGTAATCACATCAAATTTAACTCAATCTGATCTCATAAATTTATCCTGCAAATTTTAGTGCTGTCAGAGAATTAGGGGAAAGAGGAAGCAAATCTGTTCATTTGCGCTGGAGGGTGGTCAAAACCTACAAGACTAAGGGGATATTATATATTTCTAAAAATATTTAAAAATAAAGGGCGGGTCTCTGCAGGGCGGGTCCTTGTAGGCTGGGTTTCTGACAAGCTGGGCTGGAGACTGGATTAATCTGTGGGCTGGAGACTGGATTAATATGCTGTGGGGAGATCTTACTAGCTGCAGAGTGTGGATTGTGACACAGATCGCTGCCAGCAAGGTGTGGGGGTTTCTCTGGGCTCCTCCGAGGCTCCATCGGGATGGTGGACTCGGGTCGGAAGTTGCTCTCGTGGCCCATGGAGTGCAGGGGGTTCAAAGGGGGAAAGCTGGTTTCTCCTCTGCCGGGGTGTACCTGTGAAATTGACCACATCATCTTCAATCGACGGTTTTGTCTGACCGATGTTGCTGTCGTCCCCAAATTCCACACAGGATCGGACCACCGTCTCCTTCGTAAAAAAATTCTACTTCCCGCAACGGGAAGAAAAGGCTGCAAAGTTTAAGAAGAGAACTCCCAGAACGACCACCAACTGGGCACTCTTTGGCACCATTGCGGCAACATGGGAAGATACCATCATTGATGACATCGATGAAGAATACAACCGACTGGTTCAGCACCTCCATGATTGTGCGAAGAATGCCGAGAGAGAGAGACACAAAAGGACGCTTGTCTTCAGAAACTCTTGAGCTCATTCGCCAACGTGGCAAGGCGCAAGCCTCAGGAGACCTAATGCTAACGTCCAAGCTTGCTAAACAGTGCAGAGAAGCGATAAAATCAGACCTCAAAGACAGAAGAGCAGAAATACTGGAAGATGCAGCAGAAGCCGGGAAAAGTATTCCGCGACTGCCCGCCTGTCCTTCGCCAACTATAAGACCAAGATGACTGCCCTCCGACGCCCTGATGGATCTATCACATCTTCCAGAAAGGCAATGGAGAAGATTATCCAGGACTTCTACTCAAATCTCTTTGATAGCCACATCCACCTGCCCACATACCAAATTCCACAGGATGGATATGTCATTCCCAACGTTCTCCCTTCTGAAATCCGACATGCCATCTCATCGGTAAAGAAGGGAACAGCACCAGGCCCAGACAAAGTCAGACCCGAACATCTGAAGAATCTGCCGTCGGTACTCATCAATACACTAGCTCAGCTCTTCACACGCTACCTGTCCGAATGCAAGGTGCCCTCCCAATGGAAAACCAGCAGGACAGTTCTACTGTTCAAGAAGGGAGACATTCATGACATCGGCAACTATCGCCCCATCTGCCTGTTGTCTGTCATCTACAAGCTGTTTACATGAGTCATCCTGGACAGGATTAGCAGAACACTAGATGAAGGTCAACCATGCGAGCAAGCAGGTTTCCGGAAAGGATTCAGCACAATCGACCATATCCACACAGTAACCAAGCTCATTGAGGTTTGTAGGGGAGTACAAGATGCCACTCTGTCTCATGTTCATTGATTTACAGAAAGCCTTTGATTCTGTGGAGACTGAAGCGGTCATCGAAGCCCTAGTCAAACAGGGTGTTCAAACCCAATACATCAAGATCCTTCGTGAGCTGTATTACGGATTCACCACCAGGATCTCACCATTCTACAAGGAAGTGATCATTGATGTCAAAAGAAGGGTTCGACAGGGTGATACCATCTCACCAAAACTCTTCAGTGCCACCCTCGAGAACATCATGAGACAATTAGAATGGGAAGGAATGGGAGTGAAGATAGATGGTCGGCAACTACACCACCTCTGCTTCGCTGATGACATCGTTCTAATAACACCAAACATTAGCCAAGCGGCACAAATGCTGGCTGACTTTGACCGAGAATGTGGAAAGGTAGGTCTACAGCTGAATCTGAAGAAAACTATGTTCATGAGAAATGAACTAGTTCCAGAGGCCCCATTCACTCTCAATGGAACAAACATTTTTGAATGCAGCAGTTATGTGTACCTAGGTCGAGAAGTCAACATGATGAACGACCTAAAACCTGAGCTGCGCAGGAGGAAGAGAGCGGCATGGAATGCCTTCAAAGGCATCGAAGAAATAGCTAAAAGGACAAAGAACCTCCGGCTCCGGGCACATCTCTTCGACTCCACCATTCTCCCTGCATTAACATACGCCTCAGAGACCTGGGCCCTACGAAAGCAGGATGAGAATGCTATTCGGGTCTCCCAGAGAGGCATCGAAAGAGCTATGCTTGGAATATCACGCCTCACTCAAGTGAGTGAAGGAATCCGGAGTTCTGACCTCCGTCGCTATTCCAGAATCAGGGACGCTGTCTCGTTTGCCAAGGCATCGAAAATCAGATGCGCTGGACATGTAATGCGATTTGGAGACAACCGCTGGACTAGAGCCGTTACCGACTGGATCCCACGGGATGTCAAAAGATCACGTGGCCGCCTACCTACAAGATGGTCAGACTTCCTTGTGAATACCCTGAAGGAACGGTTTGAGGCTCTTCATATTCCTGAATCAACCAGATGCCATTGGGCTACATTGGCACGTGATAGGGTCCAATGGAAATGTTACTGGCGCCCGCTCGAGCAAATCGATGAATAACGGGATTTAAGTGATCAAGTGATTTAAAAATAAAATAAGAAATTGTGTTTTAACCCAAGAGATCCTCACTCTTGTCTGTTACATACTATTGCTCTCTGGTTAAATGATTGGAGTTTTCCAAAGCCTGTCTATCAACTGTTTTTTTTCCCTCATAGTGGACACAAGGTTAGATAGAGCAGATTTTAACATTTGCCGCAGACTTGAGCTACTTGTAGGGGGAAATATGGTTATGTTCGCAATAAGCATGTAAGGTAATATTTCCTGCATTAAGTTAAGTTAATGGTTAGGTAACTTGACTGCATTTGAGTCTTTCTGAGCAGCTAGAGCAATTCATATGCAGACGTAAATAGTGGCTTGCTTGAGCACAAAAATGCTGCTTCTTGGGGCCTGAGCGAGAGTACAGCGGGTAGGGCGTTTGCCTTGCATGCGGCCGAACTGGTTTGATCCCCGGCGTCCCTTATGGTCCCCCGAGCACTGCCAGAAGTAATTCCTTGAGCCTTTTCACAATATCCCAATATCCAAGGTCAAGTGAAACATATATCAGGAGGTCTTGTCAAAGGTGGAAATTATCACAAACATGTGGGAGTCAGAGGCTAGGTAAGACAGAAAATGGAACAGGGTGCTAACAATGGTCGAGGGTACTAATGCCAACCTAGAACTGAGCATTAAATAGAGGCAAAAAGATACACATGACAACCCTTTAATGTATGTTCTGTAATCCATAGTCTGAGGGGGGAAGGAAAAGAGAAAGAGAGAGAAACAGAAAGAAATAAGGAACCTGCCATGGAGCAGGGCTGGGGAGGGGGAGGGAACCGGGACGTTGGTGGTGGGAGATGGGCACTGGTGGCGGGATGGGTGCTGGAACACTGTATGACCAAAACCCAAATATGAACTTTTTAACAGTATATCTTTGTAATTGTAAAAATAAAAAATTAAAATAAAATAAAATAAAGGCACTGCTGAAAAAAAAAAAAGAAGTAATTCCTGAGCAAAGAGCCAGGAGTAACCCCTGAGTATAGCAGGGTTTGACCCAAAAAGAAAAAAAATAAATGCTGCTTCTTGTGCTATTTGTCTTCCCTTTCAGCCAGATCTCACCTGGGTTATGCCTGTGATTTCAGAGCTGAGATAACTAAGCACCTGGGGGTGCAGGAGAGGTGTGGAAGGTCAGAGGTGAGCGAGAAGCAGTGCAGGGACAGTGTGGACCACCTTGAGCCTTTTGGTGGTGTGAGGTACAATAGTTTCATATATCAACACCATAAACATTAGTGCAATTATAATCATGTTATCTAAACTGCAGCAAACAATGACTTGCAAATTTAGGGAAGTATCCAAACGGTTTTCAACCTTGGCCACATTGTCTGTGAAAACTGAACAATAGAGAATGTAGCAAAAGGCATGCCTGAAATATTTCTTGATAAAGAATCAGAGAAGGTGAGATCAAGAGGGGATTCTATTCTAAGCCCATTTAACATTTAATTCTTTAGTTTAAATTAAATTATCAAATTGCATCACGAGTTTTTCTTCTGCCACAGTGATAGTCCCTGACTAGGTGAGTTATGAGCAGATCTGGAGAAGACTAGCTAAGTTAGGGCAGGGATGTGTAGAATATACTTTTTCTTTAAAAACAATGAAGATAACAGGGGGTTATCAACTTCAAAATACAGCTTAAGGAGTTTGGGTTTTTTTTCTTTTTTTGAGGGGGTCACACCTGACAATGCTCAGGGGTTACTCCTGGCTCTACACTCAGGATTTACATCCAGCGGCGCTTGGGGGACCATATGGGATGCCGGGGGAATTGAACCCGGGTCAGCCATGTGCAAGGCAAACGTTCTACTCACTGTACCATCACTCTGGCCCCCTTAAGGAGTTTTTTTATTATTATTATTATTATTATTATTATTTTTTTTTTTACTGCTGAAGTGCCTTTCAGTGTATAATTAGCTCACAACAATGGTAAAGACCCTCTGACTTCCAGTGATATTGGCTGACTGACTAACAATAATTTCTGCAGAGAAGTTCCTTTAGTGTTTGCCCTGCGTGTCACACATGGAAATTAGGATTTAAGCAAGCAATCTTGTTTCTTCTGGCTAATAACTGGACTCCATCTAGTGGTCAGAAGAACAAACCAGATTAAAGCTGCTTCTGTAAAAGACACTACAACAAACAGTGCAGGACCGTTCTGGAAATTTCCCGGCTGTTGTCGCAGAGTTGTGGTGCATGAATACATGACACAATCCTAAGAGCAGCTATTCTCAGGATAGCTTTTTCCCCTATTTCCGGAAAAAGCCGTTGTTGCTAATGTCCTGTGCAGAGCTAGCCTGATTGGTTTATTTTCTTATTTTACTTTTAGTGAAGCAAGATAGTTCTTGTTCAATGAAATTTACTTCGAATATGCAAGGGAAGATAGAGAAGAATATATCTTAGAGAGAACAAGGGTTTCCCCAGCGTAGAAAAAAACAGAAAAAGAGAGATACATATTCAAGGTAGTACGTGAGCTTGAAAGAGCAAAGCAAGTCTGATGATTTCATATGATGCGCTTTATTGTTCCATGTAAAGAAAGGATGGGTGGAGGAACACAGGGTAGCAGTCATGAAACTGTCACTATCCTATGACTCAGTAGGTCCAAGGCATGTAATCTCCAGTGTCTGTGTATCAGAAATGAAAAGTGAGATTCTGAGTGTCCTTCCCATGTATCTCCAGCTTCACCCTGTGTTGCTGCTTTGTGGGTCTCAGTGAGCCTGAAGTTCAAGGGAAGGGATGAAAGATTAATATAAATATTGAAGATATACTATAGAAATCACCTATTTCCAAACCGGGAGATGACAAGGATTTCCATGAAGGCTGAGAACAGATAACTAGATACAGAAAGAGATAACATGGAAGTTGGCTTGTGTTTGTGTCTGAGTGTGACTATTCCTAGCCACACCAGTGTTGTCCATAGAGATTTTCCATACATATAAGTATATAATAACTGTCTACATACATACGTTTAGGAGTTCAGTATATTCTTTACTGACTGATGGCCATGAAGGGAAAGCTGTGAAACATAAACAACAGGGAAAAACTCACTGTATAAAAAAATTTCTTACAAATGAAAAATCAAAATTTGCATTCCTTCAAGATGAAATGTGTGAAGTATGTGAGAGATACTGTCCAAAAAATGTGACAGAACCTGGAAATATAACTCAAAGGTCTGGAGTGCTTGTCTTGAGAGTGGAGACTCTGAGTTCAGTGCTCTGCACCACTTGTTCCCCCATAGAGTACTGCCAGGGGTGGCTGTGTAGGCCGAGCATTGCTGGTCTGAGAACTGAACCAGTGGGCCTATAGGGCATAAAGAGACTTTTCCATTTGGTGGTCCGTGGTCCAGATCACAACAATTTCACATCTGATCAAATAGTGCGTTACCCTAAGCTTCTCTGAGATAGTCTTCTTTACCTTATTATTAGACTTTAGTTGTTGTTTAAATTACTGATCATTTTCAAAATAATTATTTCTATATATGCATATTAGTTTCAGGCTTATAACATAATCATTTATCATTTGTATATATTGAAATGTGATCTCCATCATTTTTCTTAATGTCCATCACCTTATATCATTAAAAACCTTCATTCATTTTTAAAAGCAGTTGCTTTTTATTCATTTAATTTATTTAATAAATAAATTTGTCAAAATGGTAATACTCCCTAGAGCTCTGTACAGATTCATTGCAATCCCTATAAGGATACCCATGACATTCTTCAAAGAAATTGACCAAACAATCCTAAAATTTGTATGGAACGATAAACCCCCAAGGATAGCTAAAGCAATCCTCGGGAAAAGAAGATGGGAGGCATCACCTTACCCAACTTCAAACTGTACTACAAGGCAGTAGTAATTAAAACAGCATGGTATTGGAATAAAAACAGACCCGTGGACCTATGGAATAGAATTGAGTATCCTGACACCCAACCTCAAACACATGATCATTTAATCTTTGATAAAGGTGCAACGAGTCTAAAATGGAGTAAGGAAAGCCTCTTCAACAAGTGGTGTTGGGAAAACTGGGCAGCGACATGTAAAAAGAATGAATTTGGACCTGTGTATAACACCATGCACAAAAATCAGATCAAAATGGATTAAAGATCTCAATATCAGACTTGAATCCATAAAGTACATTGAAGAAAATGTAGGAAAAACAATCCACGACATTGAAGCTAAAGGCATCTTCAAAGGTGCAACATCACTAACAAAGCAACTAGAAGAAAACATAAACATATGGGACTACATGAAACTAAAAAGCTTCTGCACCTCAAAAGAAATAGTGACTAAGATACAAAAGCAGTCCACAGAATGGGAAAGAATATTCACCCAATACCCATCTGATAAGGGGTTAATATCCAGGATATATCAGGCACTGGTAGAACTTTACAAGAAGAAAACAAACAACCCCATCAAAAAATGGGGGAGAAGAAATGAACAGAAACTTCAGCAAGGAAGAAATTCGAATGGCCAAAAAACATATGAAAAAAATGCTCATCATCACTAATCATCAGAGAGATGCAAATCAAAACAACAATGAGATACCACTTTACACCACAGAGACTGGCACATATTCAAAAGAGCAAGAACAACAAGTGCTGGCGTTGATGTGGGGAAAAGGGGACACTCATCCATTGTTGGTGGGAATGCGGGCTGGTACAGCCTTTCTGGAAAACAATATGGACTTTCCTCCAAAGACTAGAAATTGAACTCCCATTTGACCCAGCCATACCACTCCTGGGAATCTACTCTGGGAAACCAAAAATATGCAGCGGAAACACCATCCCTACTTTTATGTTCATAGCAGCATTATTCACAATAGCCAGAATCTGGAAGCAACCAGAGTGCCCGAAAATCGATGACTGGATAAAGAAGCTTTGGTACATCTACACAATGGAATACTATGCAGCTGTTAGGAAAAATGAAGTTATAAAATTTGCCTATAAATGGATGGACATGGAGAAGATTATGTTGAGCGAAATTAGCCAGAAGGAGAGAGAGAGAGATACAGAATGACTGCATTTATCTGCATAACATAAATATATAGGTACATATTATGATACCAATATCCAAGGTCAAGTGAAACATATATCAGGAGGTCTTGTCAAAGGTGGAAATTATCACAAACGTGTGGGATTCAGAGGCTAGGTAAGACAGAAAATGGAACAGTGTGCTAACAATTGTTGAGGGTACTAATGCCAACCTAGAACTGAGCATTAAATAGAGGCAAAAAGATACACATGACAACCCTTTAATGTATGTTCTGTAATCGATAGTCTGAGGGGAAGGAAAAGAGAAAGAGAGAGAAATGGAAAGAAATAAAGAACCTGCCATGGAGCAGGGCTGGGGAAGGGGGAGGGAACCGGGACGTTGGTGGTGGGAGATGGGCACTGGTGGCGGGATGGGTGCTGGAACACTGTTTGACCAAAACCCAAATATGAACTTTTTAATTGTATATCTTTGTAATTTTAAAAATAAAAAAAATTTAAATTTATTTATTTAATTAATTTATTTATAAATAAATTTACTTATTTATAAATAAATTTATTTATTTATTTATAAATTTATTCATTTATAAATTTATCAATTTATTTATCACTGTCTTCCCGTTCATCATCGATTGGCTCGAGAGGGCACCAGTAACATCTCCATATGTCCTGTCTCATGCAAGTAGAGCCCAAAGGCAGCTGCTTGCTCCAGGAACATAAAGAGCTTCAAACCATTCCATCAGGTCATAGGAATGAGGTCTATAATTGTTACTGGTATTTGGCATATCAAATACGACACGGGTAGCTTGCCAGGCTCTGCCGTGAATTTATTTATTTATAATTTATTAATTTATTTATATTATCTATTAATTTATATTATTTATATTATATTTATATTATTTAATAATTTATTTATGATTTATTGATAAATTTATTTATAAATTATAAATTTATTTATTTATAAATAAATTTATTTATAAATAAATAAATCAAATAAATAGATAAATAAATAAGCAACTGCTTTAAAAAAGAATGAAAGTTTTTAATAATGGATGGTGATGGTGATGGACATTAAGAAAACTTATGGAGGGGCCGGAGCGATAGCCCAACGGGTAGGGCGTTTGCCTTGCACGCGGCTGGCCCATGCTGGCCCGGGTTCGATCCCCGGCATCCCATATGGTCCCCCGAGCACCACCAGGAGTCATTCCTGAGTGCAGAGCCAGGAGAAACCCCTGAGCATTGCCAGGTGTGACCCAAAAAGCAGAAAAAAAAAAAAAAAAGAAAACTTATGGAGATCACATTTCAATATATATATATATATATATATATATATATATATATATATGTATATGTATACATATATATATTTCCACCCGCATGGCAGAGCCTGGCAAGCTACCCATGTTGTATTTGATATGTCAAATACCAGTAACAAGTATAGACCTCATTCCCATGACCTGATGGAATGGTTTGAGGCTCTTTATGTTCCTGGAGCTTCAGATGCCCTTGGGCTATTTCGCATGTGACAGGACGTATGGAGATGTTACTGGTGCCCACTCGAGCTAATCAATGATCTACGGGAAGACGGTGATATAGTGATACAGTGATACATATATATCAGGTATGCTGATCCAGAGACTCACAGACATGGGGCAGAGCTGCTACCAGCTCTCCCTGTGCCCAGCTACTCACAAGGCACCCGGTAGGGATGGCGGGTTCTAGCCCTGGCCTGCCACCCTAGCAGTGACTTGCAACAAGCCAGATGACACCCCACTCCATGAGGGCCGCCATTTTCCACATCCGGACTTTCCTCTTGTCAGACTCCTCCCAGCAGAAGAACCTATTACAGCCCAGCTGGCGCTGCCCCAAGCGGTCGCACAGTTTATCAATAAATGCTTTGACTACAAGAGGTGACTACAACAGTATGCCACCCACATGGCAAGCCTGGCTAGCTACCTGTGTTGTATTTGATATGCCAAATACCAGTAACAATTATAGACCTCATTCCCATGACCTAATATAATGGTTTGAGGCTCTTTATGTTCCTGGAGCAAGCAGATGCCCTTGGGCTCTACTAGCATGAGACAGGACATATATAGATGTTACTGGTGCCCGCTTGAGCAAATCGATGATGAACGGAAGACAGCGATACAGTGAATTTATTTATTTATTGGCCTTTGAGGTCACGCTTAGTGATGCTGAGCGGTGTTACTCTTGGCTCTGCACTCAAGAATTACTTCTGGCAGTGCTCAGGGGACCACGTGGGATGCCAGAGATTAAACTCGGGTCAGCTCTGTATAAGGCAAACGCCCTACCAACTGTATTATAGCTCCAGTCCCCAAACTTTTATTCTTGTGATAAAAAATTTTAAGGTAATTTTAAGGTAATTGCTATCCTTTTGGCAACTTTCAAAGACACAATCCAGTATTGCTTTGTTTGGTTTAGGGTCCATGCACCCAACTGGCCTCAAGGCTTACTCCTGATCTCCTGAGTTCAGAGATCATCTGTTGGAGGACATGTTTAGCTAATCTGGGAGTTTTGTTGTTTTGCTCACTCCCAGCTTAATCTTATTTAAGGCAATGTTCATTCTAATGAGATCTCTCTTCTATGTAAACACTTCTAGAGGGTGTGGCAGTTACAGAAGTCACCTTGATTGAATAACTTCTGACTTATACATCTACTAAGACTTCTATGTTTTCTAGATTGGGCACAGCTCCTCTTTATACCCACTGCACCCAACGTGGGACAGTTAGAATTTACCAGGAGACTACCACCCTGGCTACGCTGAGACTATAGGAAGACTATAGGAAGGATCATACTAGTTTGCTCTAAGCAGGCGAGTATGACCCTTTCAGTACATGAGAACAAGATACTCAGAATCACCCTGGTGCAGATAATAATAAGGACCTTGTGGGTACCATCTAGATTACATGAAGCTCATGAAATTAAGATGTATTACTTTATATCAGCCCCCTCTCTCTCTCCAGTGTTTTACATAAGAGATAATCTTGGGATTAGTCCTTGGTGTAACCTTTGTTTATACCTGCAATAGGGTGTGGCACTACACTCTGTTTAGGATTCTTTGTTGGCATGACAACCTCCCGATTGGATTACTTTGGTGTATATAAGGGGGCTGATTTGAGGCCCCTTCACCTTTTACCTTTTGCCTTTTTGGTTCCTCAGCCTTCAGCTTTTTGGCTCCTGTGGCTTTTGGCTTTGGTCTTTTGCTCTTTGGCCTTTTGCTCCATCTTCTAGTGCTGTGGAAGAGCTTTTGTACTATTAAAAGCCATTTTTGGAACTGCACCGGACTCGTGAGTTTTCATCTGTTCTCCCGGCGTCCTCGGAGGTAGAAGACAACCTCTGTCCTGACACTGTCGGGGACCCCGGCGGCCGTTCCCGACAATCATCCTTGGTGGACTCAGAGAACATATGTGGTATGAAGGTTCTAACCCACTCAGCTGCACGAAGGTGAGTGCCTCCACACTTGACTCTCGTTTCAACCTCCACCAATACAGTATACTTAACTATACTGTATAGTTAAGTTAGGACTCAGACATAGGGGGCAGATCTGCTACCGGCTCTCCCTGTGCTCAGCTGATGAAGTGCCAGGGGAGGGAATGTGAGTTCTAGCCCTGGCCAGCCATAGAGCCTCACAAGAAGCCAGAGGAACCCCACACCATGAGGGCAGTCATTCTCAGCATCCGGTTTCTCAGCTTGTTCTTGCATCAGCAAATGCAAAAACTGAGAGCGCCCACATGGCAAAGCCTGGCAAGCTAGCTGTATCGTACTCGATATGCCAAAAACAGTAACAATAATAGACCTCGTTCTATCATCTGAATGAATGGTTTGAGGCTCTTCTTGTTCCTGGAGCAAGCAGAGGCCCTTGGGCTATATTAGCACATGACAGTCATGAATGGAGACATTCATTGCTGGTGCCTGCTCTAGCAAATTGATGAACAGGAAGACAAGTGATACAAGTGAATTTCACTCAGCATGATCCTCTCCATGTCCATCCATAGACAAATTTAAGAGCCACATTTTAATAGTGGGAAACTTAGTAAAGTAAGCTGGGACTAAACATGGCTACATGGATATTTAATATACTTAGAACATGGAAAACCGGAGAATACAGTGGGCGGGGGTGGCTTGGGGAGTCAATCCAGTTGATTTGGCCCAAATGAGGTGAATTGATTGAACAAAGCTGTTGTACAGCTGCATAAGTGACCACAAACTTTTCCTTGGAGCCAAAGGGCAGGAGGTAGGCAGGTAATGTTGCTGTTCCAAGATCCAGCCCAAGAGTGGTGAGGGGGCGGTCACCTGGTGTTCCACACAGACTTGCAGAGAGTCTTAATTCTGTGAGAGGGGCTGGGACCCCCTCAGGGAGAATCAGCCTTTGCACTGTGAACTATAGTGAGGCCAGTGGAGTGGAGGGCCAGGACGTGCTGTCTTCCCAAGACCCAGACACCAACATTACTTCTAGGACTGAAAGGGAGATAGAAGTAAGATGAGATTTGAGAACTAACTTATGAGAATTTCAACAGTTATTCTGACTGGTTCTGAACTGGACTCTCTTGATTGAACAACATTCAGGATGATTGGGACTTCATTATCAGCAATGACTACGATGATTTACTTACGGAATGTCAGCTTGGAAATGCAATTGTGCCCTGAACACATATGCATGGTGCATTTCTGTCACATTATAATTGTTTGTTTGTTCATCAAGGTTCCCATGGTGCATTATGCGACTTTAAATCCCCAGTGCATAACCTATTGTACATGCTCAATAAATGTTTATTGACTTTATGACCAGATGCCCTGGAACCATTAGTATCAGATGCCAGGAAATGGTTCCTGCTCTTTCCTGGTGGTTCCTGGCAGTAAGCCCAGCTTTCTGGCAGTTGGATAATTGTGCTCCGAGGTCAACCTGAGGTAGCAACAGTGATCTCTACTGCCTCCAGGGCAGAAATAGAGATCATGGACTGCTTCTTTTGATATGATGAACGTACTGGAAATTTCTTTTGGGGAGTAGTGTAACACCTGGCATTTTTGGCATTCTGTCTTTTCATTCTGCTTTGTTGGCTGAATTACCTGTTGAGTCTACCAGGTGAGTCCTTTCAGAATGAGTGTGAGGGTTATCTGATTTATGTTTGTATTCCCAGATTTTTCCAGTGTTCAATTTATATTACAAGAAATATTTGTGGTATAAATATATTAAAATGGAAAAGTAAAATATGAAATAAGTACTCAATTTTAAAAGTGGGAAGATTATTATTTTTCATTTGAATTTAGAAAATGCATTTATCTTTGGGTCTCATATACAATATCTATAGGAGGATAATATTGACATATGCTTTATTAATAAAACATTGCATATAACTTGTTTTTTTTTTTTGGGTCACACCCAGCAATGCTCAGGAATTACTCCTGGTGGTGTGCTCAGGGGGACCATATGGGATGCCAGGGATCAAACTCGGGCTGGCACAGGCTGGCCATGCAAGGCAAACGTCCTACCTGCTGAACTATTGCTCTGGCTCCAAAGTAACTATGTTTCCTCCCGTCGGGGAATCGAACCCCAGTCTCCCACGTGACAGGCGGGGATACTCACCACTATACTAATGAGGACAGACAACATATAGCTTTTTTTAAGGTTTTATTTATTTATTTATTTATTTGGGGGGCTATGCCTATTCAGGGGTTACTCCTGGTTCTGGGCTCACAAATAACTCCTAGGGGTGCTTGGGAGACCATCTAGAATGCCAGGGATGGAACCCAGGTGAGCTGTGCAAATCAAGCACCCCAGTTTGAGAGACAGCACTGTACTGTCTCTCAAACTCCTGTTGCATATAATTTCTGAATGTATCTCTAGAAGCCTCCAAACACTAACTGGATGCCCTGGTAGCTTCAGCACCACAGAGTCCAAACAGAATCATTTCCTTGGGTTCTGTTGACTAAGTGTTTCTGGGAGTGGCATTCAGGATCCCTGAAAACCATTTGGAAACTTCTCCCCATAATGATAGCAACACCAAAAAGATGAACTTGTGCTATTTGCAACAAGATGGATTGGATATAAGTTGATTATGCAAAGTGAAATAAGTCAGGAAATAAAGACGGTTATCACATGATTTAGCCATGTGAAGTATAAATAACCAACGCAAACAAAATGTTATCACAAACACACAGAAAAACTAATTATTGGACTGGAAAATGAGCACAAGCCCTGCTTGTCATGCTACAGCAGTCTATTTCAAGCCCAGGTATTCCTGATCCAGAGACTCAGATACACAGGGCAGAGCTGCTACCGGCTCTCCCTGTGCCCAGCTGATCAAGAGGCGCCCAGGAGGGAAAGCAGGTTCTAGCCCTGGCCTGCCATGCGAGCAGAGCCTTGCAAGAAGCCAGGGGGACTCCCACACCATGAGGGCCACCGTTTTCAACATCTGGACTCCACAGCTCTTCAGAGCTCCACACAGCAGAAAAGCTGATCTTTATCCATCTTGTGTGGCCACTTTGCAGCCCTGCAGATCATCAATAAATGCACAAGATGAGAGGCTACTACAAGAGTATCCCACAACCACGGCAGAGCCTGGCAAGCTACCTGTCGTGTTTGATATGCCAAAACCCAGTAACAGTTGTAGACTTTGTTTGAGGTTCTTCATGTTCCTGGAGCAAGCAGATGCCCTTGGGCTACACTAGCATGTGACAGGACATATGGAGATGTTACTGGTACCCGCTCGAGCAAATCGATGAACAACGGGAAGACAAGTGAAGTGACACAATACTGGAAAATATGAACTACTTAGTGAAAATGGAAGGAGGGACAAAAGAGGTCGGTAAAGGGGGTTCGTTGAATAGAGTAATGGCACTAGTTTTGGTGGTGGGGATGGTGAAGCATTCAAATAACAAGGTGTGAAATTGTGCACCTGGATTTTTACAAGTTACTGTTCAAATAGAGTCTATTTTTATTTTATAAACTGTTAGATATTGAACGTTTACTTAGTCTTCCCTGGTCTTAAGTTTCTTTCTTTCTTTTTCTTTTTTCTTTTTCTTTTCTTTTCTTTTTTCTTTTTCTTTCTTTCTTTCTTTTTTTTTTTGCTTTTTGGGTCACACATAGCAATGCTCAGGGGTTACTCCTGGCTCAAAACTCAGGAATTACTCCTGGTGATGCTCAGGGGACCATATGGGATGCCATAGATCAAACCCAGATTGGCCACATGCAAGACAAACAAACTCCCTCCCCACTGTACTATTGCTCCAGCCCCACACGTCCCAAGTTTTCTTTAAAGTTTTCATTATTGTAAGTTATTAAAGCAGCTACTGTGAAAAATATTGTCTGTTGCTTAATGAATGAAAGAAGTTATCAGTTAAATTATTAAGATCAAAGGCCACTTTAAGGTCCTAGCATTGTATATTTGTTTTGATTATTTATAATCTCAATTTTAAAGAGTAAATAATCTCAATTTAAAATAATCTCAATTTTAAACATTCATTTAGTTATGAATGTTTAACTAACATTCATAACTAAAGCATATAGGAAGATGTTAGGTTTTGATGTTTGGTTCTTGAGAATGCATTGATGCAATTCTTAAGAAACAAAAATAAGCAAACAGTGTATAGTACTTAATGGTGCACAAAAATATGTTCTCAGGGGCCAGAGTGACAGTATAGCAAGTAGGATGCTTGCCCTGCCTGTAGCCAACCTTGGTTCTCTGGGACTTAGAGCCCTACCAGGAGTGATGCCTGAGTGCAGAGCCAGGAGTAACCTCTGAGCACTTCCAAGTGTCGCCCTAAAAACCAACAAACAAAAAAAAACTTTTTTAAAATCACAAGAGTCATAATTCTGGAATAAACTATGAGCTGTTGGTAGTCTTCTAAACATTATAGTGGGTTTAATTTATTCTTCAGCAGATTATTTGGAATTCCCCAGAATGCTAAAGGCCATGTGTATCTCATTTACCTGGCTGATTTAAGAGGAGTTTGATAGTTTCCAAAGGTTTTCATTCTTTTTTCTAGCCAGAAAATCAGAAGGCACGTGCATCAGGGATATTGGAGGGAGTTTATTGTGGATTTGTTGGGTTTGGGGAGGCAATATTTGAAGAAACAATTTCCGTGTGTGTGTGTGTGTGTGTGTGCGGTCTTACAGCTACTTGGTTTTTTCTTTGTCTGCACATTACCCTTAACAATGGAATGGCAAGAGAGATTCTACACAAGAGGAATTGCCACAGAGACAAATAATTACTTTACTAAATGATTAAAAAGTCAAAGCAAACCCAAAAAAATGAAGTTGTGCCATTTGCAACAAGAAGGGTCGTATCTGAGGTGATTATGTAAAGGGAAATAAGTCAAGAACTCAAAGACAATTGTTAAGGATTAAAAATAACTGTATTGGAGGGGGATTGTGCACCCCTCAGGGAGGTCCCAAGATCTCAGGCTCAAAGGGACCTCCTGTGGGTTCCATAGCATTAACATTACTTGGGGTTAGGGGGTGACTATGGCAGCGATGCTGGGGCCTAGCTGGGTTCCCAGCAGTACTCACTGTCCAATAGGGGCCCCCTGCCTGTGTCCCGCCATCACTGTTCCCCCATCTCTTGGCGGAATAAGGAGCAAGGCAAGAGGTTCCTGAAGGTGATTCTTTAATGTTACTCTCAGCAGAAACCTCTCGCGGACCTCTGCCTCTCTCCCTGCAGTTTCTCCTGCAGGCTGCTCTCTCTTTGGTGGTCTGTGTGGGCTTCTCTCATCAGCGCCTCTCACTTCCGGATGTCTATGTTCAAGGCTCCGTGCTTCTGGTCCTCTTCCTGGACGTCTCCTTTCAGGACCTTTTCCTTAGGGCCTTTCAGCTCAGGGCTTTTCTCTTCAGGGCTTCTTTTCTCTGGACTCTTCTGCTATGTCCCTACCTATTTCCCTTAGTTACCTTGTTTCATATTTTGCTTCCATGTCTTGTGTCACTGAATCCCTAAGTCTTTGAGTTCCGCTGTGATGCCCTACTGCCGGTGGTCCTAATTGATGCCAGCCCTCGGGCTCAGGCACCAGGCCTTGTGGCTCTGGTACTGGCCCTGTGGCCTAGGCATCAGGAGCAGTTTCTCCTACCTGGTGCTGGCTCAGGCACCAGGGGGCCCCATGGCCTAGGTGCTGGCCAGGCACCAGAGGTTGCTGCCCTCTCAGTCTGGAAACCCTGCCCCCAGGATGCTCTCCTGGGGCCTCTATTTATAGCTACAGCCAGGTTCAGAACCCTGGCCTCAACTGCCTTAACAGACCTTGGGAGGTACTGTGCCTTTTAAGATTCCACAGATAATTACTACATGGTTTTACTCATGTGAAATTCAAATAAGCAAAGGGAAAAATGGCATGTCTTACACACGCACGCACACACACACGCACACACACAGAGCAAAACCAATTCTTAGACTATGACAACTATGGTCTCTCAGGGAAAAGTTAACTTTCTTTTCTAAGTAAATAAGTTAATTTATTTATTACCTTTGCAATCAGAATTTACAAACTCTTCTCAACCTTGACATTTCTTATAGATGTATGTTATTATTATTTTCATTTTCTTGATTGCTAACTGTTCACAGTCTCTATTTAAAAAATCATCAACATGTCACTAACACCTTCATATATGCAGATGGAATGCTGAGAAAAATCCTAGAGATAAATATATCTTTTCAAAACATAACTAAGATATACATTACAAATATGATACCATTCTAAGTCCAGAAACATTAATACATCCAATTGACACCAAATTATACACCCTGGAAAGGAAAAAGGAAAGGCAAAGTCTGAAAGAGCGCAAATCCTCCCAAGAATAGAAGGCAGGCATATCGCCTGTGTATAGACACTGTTCATCTCTAAAAATGCGGGATTTTTTTTTCTGGGATAACACCCAATATCATAAGGAGATATAACCAGAGAACCTGAAATTCATTGCTTTTGTTCACTGTGTACCCATAACTTTCTGGCTTAGCCTTGAAAATAGTTCCCTTATTCAATTAAGTTGCTTGTGTGTAACTTATTCTTGATGCTCTGGGTACCAAATCATTTGTGGTACAGGGGCCCTGGCCTGTCACATGTAAGCAAAGCTCTTAACCCCTATACTATCTCTCTGTCCCTATTTGTTATTTATTCTGTTAGACACTTACCCTGGAAGACTGATAGAAAGTTTGGGAGAATATTTAGTAACATATAAATGTATCCTTTTATATCATGGTATTAAAATAGCTAATTCATAGTTTTAATCATTTTTATAGTTTAATCAATTTTAGTCATCTGTCACTTTTCACTTGAAGAATTATGGGACATCCACTGTAAAAATGAAATTGAAATAATGTAAAAACATAGAAAAGCTAATAGTAGTTAACTTGTTGTCTATCATCTAAATATCAGCTACTTGTAGTTGCTCAAATTTAGAAAGAGTAGAAGAACAATTGCTTCAAAGTTGACTTAAAGAACTAGAAATAACTGTGGCCAGATTTGATATTTTCATTACTGTGTAGTTTAAGTTATAGGAAGAGTTTTGGGAGCTGTATAGAACATTTAATGGATGTAATGTTGGAAAGACCAGCACAGCTGTGTTTGATGGTAATTAACATTTGTATTACAAATAGAGGTTGAGTGAAAAGGAAAGCCAGTGCCAGGGAAATGATCTGAAGCAGTTTTCAGGTCTGAGAGTTGATCATCTCTAATTGCAAAGATGGGGGAGGGTATACTCTCACACATGGGGCAGAGCTGTTCCTTGCTCTCCCTGTGCACAGCCGTTCATGAGGCAGTCGGGAGGCATGGCGGGTTCTAGCCCTGGCCCACCACCTCGGCAGAGCCTCACAACAAACCAGACCACCCCTCCTCACTCCATGGGCACCTCCATTTTCCACTTCTAGACTTCCCTCTCGTCAGAACTCCACCCAGCAGACCAGCCCATCACAGCCCGGATCACCGACACCCACCCTGCAGCAGCTTTTTCCTCAATCCGGCCCAGGTATGCCGGTCCAGAGACTCTCATACATGGGGCAGAGCTGTTCCTTGCTCTCCCTGTGCACAGCCGCTCACGAGGCAGTCGGGGAGGCATGGCGGGTTCTAGCCCTGGCCCACCACCTCGGCAGAGCCTCATAACAAGCCAGACCACCACCCTCACTCCACGGGTGCCACCATTTTCCACATTTGGACTTCCCTCTCGTCAGAACTCCACCCAGCAGACCAGCCCATCACAGCCCGGCTCGCGTGGCCGCTTGCGGCGCGGGCTCATCAATAAATGCTTTATTTGGAGGTGTTTAAAAGAGTTTGCCTCCCGCTCAACAAGCCTGGCAAGCTTCTCGTGTTGTATATGATATGCCAAATTCCAGTAACAATTATATTAGGTCATTTCCATGACCTAATATAATTGTTTGAGGCTCTTTATGTTCCTGTAGCAAGCCGATGCCCCTTGCTCTACTGGCATGAGACAGGACATATGGAGATATTACTGGTGCCCGCTCTAGCAAATAGATGATCAACGGGAAGATCGTGGTCGTGGTCGGGGGGAGGGTAATTTACATTTTGTAACCATCAAAACTTCTAAGTTCTGCCATGAGGATGAAGAGTCTTTGTTTTTCTTTGGGGGAGTGTTGCTTTGTTTGGGGGTCACACTTAGCGGTTCTCAGGACTTATTCCTGGCTTTGGCTCAGGGATCACAACTGGCAGTGCACTGTGGCTCGAATTGAACCTAAGTCAGGTACCTGAAAGGCAAGTTTCCTATCCAGCCCCAAGGTGGTGCTTCTTTTATTGCTTCTCAGAGTCTATATATTGTCAGAGAATCTTCCTATTTAATTTTGACCTGGCTTAGCTGTAGGCCATAAAGTGTCTTCTTTGGGGCCAGAGCGATAGTCCAGTGGGTAGGGCGTTGCCTTGCACGGGCAAGCCCATGCCTGCCCGGGTTCGATCCCCAGCATCCCATATGGTCCCCAAGTACCGCCAGGAGTAATTCCTGAGTGCAGAACCAGGAGAAACCCCTGAGCATTGCTGGGTGTGACCCAAAAAAGCAAAAAAAAAAAAAGTCTTCTCTGAAGAAACGAAGTAAACTACTTCCTGTGTATGCCTTGGATCCATACGGCCCAGAGAATTTTCTGTGATGATGGAAAAGTTGTCATTGCCCAGGAAGTTAGCCATTAGTTCCGTGTGGCTGTAGAGCACTCACAGTGAGATCTATTGGACCAGGAATTGAATTTTAAATTCTATCTAAGTTAAATTAGTTTAAAACCTAAATAACCAGAAACAATGAACACACAAAAAATTCAAATTTTTCTAAATCCTATCTGCTAATGAAATTTTCTGAGAATGGTTTAGTATTACTGGTCCTTTACAATGTAGGTCAAAACTTAAACTCAAGCACCACCCATCACTGAAACTAGTTAAGAGTAGCTTACGTAGTTTTCATAGGATCTTTCTCATTCAACAGTGCCTTCAGCAATGCCTTTCAGAGGAGACATTTTCAGTTCAGACCGCTTGTCCTTAATGGTGGTCATGATATCACTTAATTTCACGAATTCAGAATAGACATTTTACATGAGATAATTGCTTTTAATCTGTTTCAAATATCTAGGGCTTGACTTTTTTTTCTCATTAGTTCTGCAAACTTTAAATATGCTTTTAATTCGAAGTGTAGGTATGCTTCTTTTCAAATCATGGTGTAGTTTCAATCACTTCGTTTTCCACTGTCTTCATTTTTCTCACCCCTAACTCAAGTCTACAGACCATTACACATGTGCCTAAAAATCACTTAGATCTAAAACTTACGTTTATTCCAGAAAGCTGCAAGAGAACTGAAAAAGAATAGCAAAATGTACAATTTTTTAAGTTCTTTTAGAATTTAAGATATAACTAAAATTTGACATGCTAATTTAAATGAGAAGACTAGTTTAGGTGATTTCTTCATTGCTGTCCAAACTGGTGGTCATTCTCATGTGTAGTTGAGAAGTAGTTTAAAACTTAGAGAGATAGAGAAGTCTGGCTGCCATAATAATTAGTTTAGTGGTGACTTCTAGAACTCAGTTATGTGACTAAGTAGAATAGGAAGAAATTTTAAAGTAACTACTATAAAACTCTGCTAGAGGAAATGGCAACTGTTGATGACCTTAGAGGAAACTATTATGTTTAAAACATTCTCAGACCAAGCTTTCAAATAGTTCTTTCATTTGTAAGTTTGTTTGCTAACCTTTCCTGACCTATGGTATTTGCTGGTTTTTTCTTGGCATTGTGGCAAAATGAGGTTTAACTGAAAAAAAAAAAGGCTGGTCCTAGAGGACTCAGCTATCTCTTAAAGCACAACCCCTAGCCAGGAAGACAACTACTTTGGCACTAAAAAATCCTTCTAACATTACTAATAGTGTGAGCTTCCCATTTATGTTACTGACATGAGTACTGACTCCAGTCTCCATATATTGCCATGTGCCTTTAAACTGCCAAAATTCTGGTACTATGTCTCAATTTCTCCCATTTCTAACAAAATGATTTCATAAAATTGCGTATGCTGGCCCCAATGTTAAAAGTCCCTGTATGTTTGTGTGCCTGAATTTCAATGTTTATAGTGATGGGAAATTTCCAGAAAGTAGACTGAAGTCCTATAAACACCAACATGTTTCTCTTATGTAAGTTCATTTTGAGACAAGCTCTGGCACATGGGTCTTGTGCATAACCGCCTCACCTCTGGCCTGACGGACGCTGATTTCACTTCTGGCCTGAGCTCCATGAGTGGGGACTGGTTTCGACTGTAACCTGATGGCAGTTTGCCCATGTTTTGAATCTGACAATGCAGTTGGCTAATATTTGATCCAAGGGGTTATAGCATAACCCCTTTTTACCCCGTCTCAGTGACATTGTGTGTTGTTGTGTGTGTTTGTGTGTGCACATGTGGGGGGGTGTGGGGATGTTTGTGGATGTGACTATGTGAAAGGTTGTGTATGGGAGCAGAATCGATGGCATGTAGAGAAAGAAACACCTGCTATTCTTTGCCTTAATTCTTATTTAACCTGTATTTCTCTTCGTCTTCAGGGTAGGCTTTAGTGTCTAGCAGAAAATGAGGCCAAAATGAAAATCAAATTGTTGCCAACGAAAAGGAACACTGTGTGTGTGTGTGTGCGTGTGCAGTGCGTGTGGGGTGCTTTATATTCTAAACTTGTGAATTATCAGCAACCTCACATTATAGACTACTTTCTCCTTGCAACTGCGGTGCAAATACCAGGAGAACTGGAATCTTGAGGCTAGCCAAAGATGGAATAGTTTTTTCCTCTCACATCCTCTGATGGGCCAGGGAAATAGTAAGAAAAGCAAATTGTTACAAAAACAATTTAACGAATCACGATCACGATCACGATCTTCCCGCTCATCATCTATTTGCTAGAGTGGGCACCAGTAATATCTCCATATGTCCTGTCTCATGCCAGTAGAGCCAGGGGCATCGGCTTGCTACAGGAACATAAAGAGCCTCAAACCATTATATTAGGTCATGGGAATGACCTAATATAATTGTTACTGGAATTTGGCATATCAAATACAACACAAGCAGCTTGCCAGGCTTGCCGAAGCGGGAGGCAAACTCTTTTAAACACCTCCAAATAAAACATTTATTGATGAACCGACGCGGCGCGAGCCGGGCTTTGATGGGCTGGTCTTTATTGTAAATCTGTGGGGTTTATAATAATATTCACTAAAGTTTAAAGAGTGATAGGAGACAGTTCATAATAGCAATTTGCTTTTTGGGGAATGACTTTTGCTTCATTTTTTGACCTTTCAGAAATGGCGCCTACCCCCACCCTATTTGTTAAGACGGAGGGTTATGTAAGATAAAACCTGTTTTTCCTGACATGGCTTTGCCCCACAGCAAGAGGAGATGTGGATTCTACTGGCCAGTAAATGCAAACTGGTCCTTCACCAATTGGCCTATATTTCTCGTGGGCTCATGTTAAGAGCATAGAGGGACCTAAGACCTGAAGTCTTAGGTCCAGACCACCTATTTTGGTTCTCTCTCCATTTCTCCCTTTACTTGACATTTTTGTTTCTGTAATCTAGAGCAGCATTTTCCCCACTTTTGCTATCTACCTTTCTCCTAGACAGGTTATTCTGTGTACCACAGATTGATACGAAACTTCAGTGTTAGTTCTTGTTATTAGATTTTTTTTTTCCTTTTTGAGTCACACCCAGCAATGCTCAGGGGTTTCTCCCTGGCTCTGCACTCAGGAATTATTCCTGGCGGTGCTTGGGGGACCATATGGGATGCCGGGATTGAACCCGGGCCGGCACAGGCTGGCTGCGTGCAAGGCAAATGCCCTACCTGCTGGACCATCACTCCGGCCCCTCTTGTCATTACAGCTTAACATTAGATGTTAGTTAAGATCATGTTAAGATCTAATGTTAGTTCTTAACATTAGACCTTCCAGTTTTATCCATGTTGCAAAAAAGAGCATCATTTCAGTCATTCCTTGTAATCAACAAGTATAATCAACTTTATATATAGATAGCTTCATTTTCTACTCTTCTGTCATGGGGCATCTGGGTTATTTCAATATTTTGGTGGCTGTACTAAGCACCGCTTTAGGTATATATATTCATATAATATATATATATATATCATATATCTGTATATCACTGTATCACTGTCTTCCCGTTCATCATCGATTTGCTCGAGCGGGCACCAGTAACATCTCCATATGACCTGTCTCATGCTAGTAGAGCCCAAGGGCACCTGCTTGCTCCAGGAACATAAAAAAGCCTCAAACCATTCCATCAGATCATGAGAATGAGGTCTATAATTGTTACTGGTATTTGACATATCAAATACGACACGGGTAGTTTGCCAGGCTCTGCCGTGCGGGTAGCATACTCTTATAGTCATCTCTAAATCCAGCATTTATTGATGAACCGCCCAGCCACAAGTGGCCTCGTGAACCGGGCTGTAATAGGCTGGTCTGTGGACTACACCCTAATAGGGTGGAGTTCTGAGGAGGGAGAAGTCGGATGTAGAAAATGGAGGCCCTCATGGAGAGAGGGGTCATCTGACTTGTTGCAAGGCTCTGCTGGGGGTGGCGGGCCAGGGCTAGAACCCACAATCCCTCCTGGGTGCCTTGTGAGCGGCTGGGCACAGGGAGAGCCAGTAGCAGCTCTGTCCCATGTAGGTGAGTCTCTGGATCAGCATACCTGAGCTGGATTTAAAAAAAGACTGCTTTATATGTATATATGCATGCATATATACTTATATATAATCTTAATCTATATAAACTAAAAATCATATAACATATATTACACTTTAAGGTGTACGTGTATCTTTTCCCAAATAAATATTTTTTGAAACCTAGAGGCAAATACCAAGCAGTGGGATCACTGGGTTATACGGAACTCTACTTTTAATTTGCTATTTTTTTTTTATTTCGAATCTCCACACTGTTTTCCAGTGTGGAGATTGAAATAAACAACGTTCCCATGAGCAGTGAATGATAGTCCGTTTTCACCACATCTCTGCCAGAACAGCTTGCTCTTAACCTTTCTTATATATGCTGTCATCACTGGTGTGAGGTGGTAGCTTATTGTCATCTTAATTTGGAGTCCCCTGATAATAAGTGATGACAAAGTTTTTATATGCCCATTGGTTATCCATCTATCTTCCAAAACGATGCCTGTTCACTTCCTCTTAACATTTTGTAAGGTGGTTATTAAATTTATTGATGTTAATCTTTGTAGGTGTTTTATGTCTTTTACAGTAATCCTTTATCTGATATATTGTATGCAAATATTCTCTACCAATTCATAGGATATTTTTCAATTTTAGACAATGTTTCTTTTGCTATGCAGAAACTCTTTCATTTGATATCAACTCATGTTTTGTTTTTTTTTGTATTTGGGGAATTACTTTTTCTTTTTTTTTTTTTTTTTTTTGCTTTTGGTTATACCTGCCTGGCAATGCTCAGAGATTACTCCTGGCTCTGCACTCAGGAATTACTCCCTGGTGGTGCTCGGGGGAACCATATGGGATGTTGGGGATCGAACCTGGGTTGGCCGCGTGCAAGGCAAACACCCTGCCCACTGTGCTATTGCTCCAGCCCCACTTTTTCTTTTCTATTCTATTCTTTCTTTCTCTTTCTTTTCTAACAAGTTACTTGGTTGACTCTGAAGGACAGGAACTGAAGTGAAGGACAGGAACTGAAATTAATCCCCTCTTTGACATTCCTCTGTTCAGAATTATCTATTAAGACATATATTCATTCTCCCAAGGTCTTAGTTCACAGTCCAACTGCTGGAATTGACCCACAAGTGTTGAGGGAAGTTTAATACAGGGAAAAGGCCTCATCAAAACATTTTCACAATATTATTAAACTTATATTTTCTCCTTATGCCTTTATTTCCCCAAATATCCAAGAGAATACTTATTCTGATGACTTTAATTTTAGTAGATACACTTGAAGTAAATTAGAAAAAGCAAATAAAACAAACCATTTGAAGCCAGCTTTTTTATTACGTCAATTATTTTTCTTAGTAAAAATCCCTACCACTAGTTATCAGGCCCAGTGAGGGCACACTCAATGAGCATATTTCACATATGAAAAGATATTACAGAAAATTGACTTTTCTTACTGACATGTGTTTTGTGTGTAATAATTCACTCTGTAAGGTTGGCCTGAATTTTGTTATTTTTACCTCATGAGGACATGGAATTGTGGACAGATTAAATGATTTTCCTAAAGTCACACAGCTAGTAAGGGAGAGTTGTGATTTTTTGTTATTGTTGTTCTGTTTCTGTGCTGCACCCAGTGATGCCTAAAGGGTACTCTTGGCTCAGCACTCAGGAATTACACCTGGTGGACTTGGGATCATAGGGAGTGCCAGGGATCAAACTCAGGTGGGCCGCATGCGAGGCAAACAATTTACCCACTTCATCATCTTTCTCAGCCATGATTCTAAAGCAACAATCTGACTCCAACCT
This sequence comes from Cryptotis parvus, assembly GCA_021461705.1. Taxonomy (NCBI): domain Eukaryota; kingdom Metazoa; phylum Chordata; class Mammalia; order Eulipotyphla; family Soricidae; genus Cryptotis; species Cryptotis parvus. The sequence continues at coordinate 82,011 of JAJIBD010007154.1, read as the reverse complement.
AAGTCCCTAACTCAGACACTCTATTTTCTTACAATTAATGATAAATATCAATTTTTTAAAATATTAAATAAATAATGCTTGGGGTTAAGTGTCGGGAAGCCGGTAGGGTCCCCAACAGTGCAGGGATCCAGTTCCCTTCTACCTCCGAGGCCGGGTGGGGAATGGATGAAAACTCAGGAATCCGATGAGGGTTTTAAAAGGGCTTTACTATCACAGGTTCTGATATACAATCCAAGAGCAGGGAAAACCTCTGGATTCTGGGTTCCCAGCTAGGCCCCAGCCACGTGTAGACCAAGATGACTGCCACCATGTGTTGAGGCCCAACAGAGAATGGAGAGGACAGAGAAGCAAAACACCAAGGGAAGCAGAAATGGCAAAGAAGGGGCTTCTTTTTCCTTGCAGCTTATTTTATAGCTAGAAATCCGCCCAAACTTCCAGCCAGGCCCATTCTGGGCTGGGCTATCTAGAGATGAAAACAGGAAAATAGCTCTACAGAAATGTAACCACTTTAGGAGGCCTTCTGGCTGTTTACAAGAACCAAGAGCTCATTCAAAGCCTCCTAGCAGAGCTGGGAGGAGCTATAAGCTAAATGTAACTTTCCTGGCAGGGAGGGTCAAATGCCCTCAGGTAATTTCTCCCAGCACCTCACCTAATGTCTCCGAGTCAAGATCTGCCTGGAAACGCCTTCATAGGGTAGAGAAGGGGGTTTCTGATATGGCATGTCTCTGTACCAAAGACTAATACTAATGCCAGTTAAATATTTCTCCAAGCCTTCACAAGAGTCTCGTCTACTTCACGGTAGTTTTGTATTTTAGTTGCCTTTGAGTTATCAGGGAGCCATGCTTGCTTGCTTGGAGGCAAACAGCATTTCTCTCTGGTCTAATTACTTAGAGATCCAACGTGGCCAGGCAAATATGCTGGTAAGATCTAGCTAGTCCCACGATGCTTGTGGTAGCATGAGAGAATATTTATACCAGCCAGTATAGAATACATGACAGATAAGCTGCCACATTTAAACTACCCCCTATCTACAAAGTGTCCTGCAGGAGGCAATCCATGGTAGATGCAGAGGCTCTTAGGTGTTCTGCAACAGTTAAGTTCTGTATTGAATGATGGAAGAGGTGAATGGTGGAAAAATCACCAAATGATACAAGTGAGACAGAATCTCATGATAGATATGATACAAATAGAGTCTATGATACAGATTCTATGATACAAAAAAGAATCTAACAAATGGTATAAAGTTGAATGGTGGGAACATCACCAAATGATAGAAGTAAGATAGAATCTAGGTCCTTCTAAAATTGAGGGAATGATGAGCTTTTCCCTAATTCTTTCTCTGTTTCTACCATTTTCTCTTTTATTGCTATGTTAGTTGGGTTTTTTTTTATAAGACATGATCAGTACTAAAATATTTATGAGCTGTGAATTAATACAGATGTTTGGATCACAGATTCTGATGTCCGAGAGAAAGATGAAATTTTAGAATATAGGTCTTTTTAACTAAGATAAATTTAGTGCCATCAGGAAATAAAGAAATTTAGAGAAATACATGTGCCAACAGCTTAGCTATGCCAGGGTTAGATATGGGGTAAGACCTAATCTGAAAAGAAAAAATACTGTAACCCCAAAAGTTTTTATACTCTCTTACTATGAATGAGAGTAACCGAGAAACCTGTGTGTGAATAGAAGTGAATGAAGAAAATACAATTCTTAAATTTTGTACACCATGAATTTAAATATATACATAGCTGTGCTTTTTATGATTTTTTAATATATTTGAGTTTTACTGGCCATGTATATGTGATAATGACAACAAGTAGATAATATCCAGTTCTGTGACTGGGAACATCTTAGTCACTGATGCTTTGTATCAGTGTTTCTTAACCTTTTTCTTAATGCAGAGCCTTTATTACCTTGTTTTTTTTCTCTGGGTCCCCAGCCTCTTGCTATCAGCCTTTTCATTCCATGACACTAGTCTTGTGTCATGCATGTACCCCTCCAAATTTATAGTTTGCCTGGGGCAACCTTGAAATATCTTGGAGCCCCATTCTGGGCCATAAGGTCCTGGGGTTGAGAAATCCCAAGCCCATCTTTAGCAATTAACACAGCTTGGTGTAAGAAATCCATAGAATCTAAATAACTTACAGAGTGATGTGCATTTGTACTTCAAGTTCTAATTTTCGACTCTAAACTCCACCACATCTCGTAACAGATAAAGCATTTCAAATTACTCTATCTTTTGGATGTTTTCATTAATTATAGAACTGACCACTCTGATTATTATAATAACCTAAATCAGTATTCCTCTAAGGCATATGCCATACTGCTATCTAATAGTGTCTCTATTCAAGCACAAGATTATTATCTCCATTAGTCTATGTACTCTGCATAGTTATAAAAAAAATTCAAAGTTTCCAGTAGCTCATCATATGACCATGACCATGCAGTTGATTTTAAACTAGTTGAGTTTCTCTTGGTTGCAATTTATAGACATAATATCAAGTTTGATTAAGGATGAAAGCTTTATTATTCTTACATGGATATTTCATGTAATCCAAGGAAAGGAAGTAGGGAGAGGGAGAGAAAAGGGGGAAGAGGGTAGGAGAAGAAACTGGAATGTAGTTAGGAAACATGGAACTTACGCTTCTTACTCTATAAGGCTAAAAGCCTAGCTTTATTATCTCTCTCTCTCTCTCTCTCTCTCTCTCTCTCACTCAATACTGGGTTTTCAAGTTCAATATGCCTGGTTGGTGACAGTGACTGCACTCCTCACCAATCTTGAGGCTAAACTACTACCTAGATTTATGGTTATCTTCCAAATTGGTAAATAACCAGCTTCTGTCATAAGTCCATCTTTGTCATTTGTCAAGGACCATATTCCTGTTGGTGGGGGACAATTTTTTAGAGGACATGATCAGCAGAAACCCAACAGATGAAAAGTATAACATATTTTAATATAACTTTTAAAATAGAAAATTGGGATAGGTAGTGGTTGTTAGTAATTAATCGTCCCTACTAGGCAGCAAATTTATTATCACATTGTATAGGTGACATAAATGAGACTCAGAAAAGCTACGGAATTTGCTCAAGTTGAGCTCTAAAGTAACGATGTTAATTTCAAAATGTTATGTTTTTCATTCAATATTATAGTTTGAACATATCTAAAAGAAATAGATTACATGCATGAATATACAAAGGCATATTTTATTTATGCATCTTGAGTTATTCTTCTCTATAAGGATACAGCACTGGTGGTGGGAATTGTGTTGATGATGAAATATTAAATAAAAATTTTTAAAATTAAAAAAAAGAATTTCCCTGTTATGGGTAAATTTCAATATTGTTCCACAGTATTAATCATGTTATATTAATATGTTATAATGTTCTATATATGCTATTTGAAAGTATTGCGTTCAGTCTGCATGCATTATTAGCGTTTTCAAATGCAGTGCAGCTAAAAAAAGTTTTGAAAAAGATAATCATTTCAAAGATAAGTATAAAATAATTAGGAAATGATAAGGCAATTTTATTTGCATTTTGCATAATGAAAATCTCCTATTACTAAATAAGATGATAAATATTCAACAAAGTTTGGACCTCAGTAGTGAAGTTCTTCATTGGTTCACTGAAACAGGCCTCTGGTAGTGAATTTGACTAAAGGACCAAATTTCATTCTGCATATAATAAGTATGATAAAAAAGGGTTTTTCCCCTGACCATCTACGAATGAAGATTATCAACATTATAGTAAGGCAACTGCCATTAAATAAATTAAGAACATCTTTAAAGTTTTTCTATATATATTATATATATTTTAATTGTTATTGATTGTACAAGCATTAAATTCTCTACTAAACCATTTACAGCAACTAGTATGGTATTCTGAAGGAAAGGCTAGGTTTTGTAGAAAAGAGTGATCATTTAGTCACCTATAAGCTACAGCAAAATAGAATTCTCATATGTAAAACACTATACAGAAAATCAGACTTACTCAAGATTTCTTATTTAAATTTATATTTAATCTTACACATCATGTATACATATCTATTTCTCTAATGCAACCTTGATTCAACAAGAAATCAATATGCAGAAATTAGTTATTTGTTACCCTAGAGAAGAGTGGATGCAGAAAGATGAAACAAAATAATTATATAAAAATTGTTATGTCATACTGGTAATAGTATTTACATATTTGTCTATAAAATATTGTCTTGGAAATAAGAGAGTTTTTAAAACAGAAGTTTTAAAGTAAAAATTTTAGTCTTAATAAATCAGTGATCGTCAGTTAATATATAACTAAGTGAATATAAAAATTTCTGACATATTATGATCCAGGGGTCTGGGGAAGTCAACCTTCCAGTTTAAATTCTACAACCCCAATCCTGTAAATTGTATGTTATTTACACAAGTTACAAAAAATAGTTTGAAAATATTATAGTGATATCTATAATCTCTGAATTTAAATTTGAAGCAACGATTACTTAAAAATTTTTCTTTAAGTGACTGTGTTATAGTTCATCTCTAAGAATGGGTCCAGGGATGGTTGGAAGATAGAAGGGGTGTATAGAGAGAAAAAAGAATAGAGATGTAGAATAAGAAAGAGATGCATGATTTAGAAATGGTACTTATAAACATAATTTCTCTTCCACCACTCCCGCTCTCCGAAAATATCAACATTAACACGGAGCAAACTTGGAAATAAGAAAGTGATTGAAAGTAATTCAATTTTCTAATGGTATTATATAATTTTTAAATTAGACTATTAACTTATTTACATCAGCTTCCACAACTGAAAAGTAAGTTTCCCTTATACTTTGGAAATAACATATTTTTTAATTTATATCACACTATGTCCCTAATTCAGTATAAAGCATTATACTGATAGGTATAAGGCCAGTCAGAAATAATGACCAATTAACAATTATTTTGAAAGGGTCAGGAGGTGGTTCAGTGATAGAGGGCACATTCCTTTCATATGTGACGGGTTCTGCCCGTGGAGTCACAAACAAAACAAAGATTTTCATTATTTTGTAATTGTTGTCATTGTGTTTAATTAGTCTCTTGCAATTTAATTCAATGATGTCATTGTAATTTAAAACTTATTCCTAGATTGTAATGGGAAAATTTAATTATATGGAGGATATTTTTCAGATCTTTAAGATTTAATTAAGTGGGTATGAACTAAAATTAACAAAGATAACATACGAATATCTGGATAGAGCTCTGATAAATAAGAATGTCAGAGCTTATGAAGGTTTTGATAGAAAACTCCTATAGGTTTTGTTAGAAAATGAATTTCACTAAATCTGCTAATGAAAAATATTTTTATACTGAATGTGGGTTTTTTGTTTGTTTAACTTTGTTATAAGAAGGCCACATGCTGACTCATTGTATATCTCTGCATCCCAATCTTGATTTTTTTTTTGTATTTTACTTTGGAGGGGCACACCTGACAGTATTCAGAGCTTGTTCCTGTCTCTGAACTCAAGGGTCAATCCTCATAGTGCTCACGGGACTACATTTGGTGTTGAGGATCATTCCTAGGTTTGACCATGAGCAAAACAAATGCCTTAACTAGTGTAATATCTCTACATGTCTGCATTCAATATATATATATATATTACATAAAAATATAATATATATATATATATATATATGTATATATATATATATATATATATATTGGTTTTTGTGTCATACCCAGCAATGCTTATGGGTTGCTCCTGGCTCTGCACTCAGGAATTACTCCCAGTGGTGCTGAGGGAACAATGTGGGATCCCAAGGATCAAACCAAGGTTGGTTTCATGCAAGGCAAACTCCTTCCCTGTTGCACTATAGCTCTGGTACCCTGCTTTCAAATTTTTGATAAAATTCATTCAAAGGTGTTTGTGTCATCTACTTCACTTTGAATTTGTAACTTTATGTTACCAGAACAAAAAGTGAATTCTTAGAAATCGTAGTAATTCAGGCACCAGGATTTAATTCATTATTTAGAGCTAGGTATTCTATTCACAGAATAAACACACACTAACACCGACTTTTGCTTACTCTCAAAGTGCCAGATTCTTTGTAATGGTATTCTTTTAGTGGAGTTTCAACAATACAAAAATGCCACTTCATCCAAAGAAGATGCAATGTCCAAATACTGAAGAACAGTATATGAAAGAGCAGAGGAGGTACCTGTAGTGTTTGGGTTTATCACTATCATCCATTCAAGGGAGATTTGTACATAATAGCTAATATTTTAAAGTCCAAGTTTCAGTGCTAAAATGGCCTTCTAATTCCATCAGTTGGCCTCTTCCTTTTTACCTCTAAAGACACATAGTTAACACAGTGTCTTTTTGTAAAATACATGCTCAATAAATATGTATTAAATTTTGAACCATTAGAGTAACAGTAGGCAGAGACAGAACAAAATCCCATGTTGTTGGATATTCCCAGCCTTTAAATTAGTTGACTTGTCTTAAAAGAGCTGAGTTTAAACAAAGGTAAGGATTGACCACAGGTATAATATCAACAGCAATCCATGGTCTGAAAAAAACCATGTCATACATGTAAATAAAATGAGTGAATGATTTTGGAAACACATTCGAGGGCAAAAGTATGAGGGGGCATATAAGAAAAGCAAAATGGGTGCAAAAAATCCCTAAATATCTATAGTTGAATGCCCTTCTTAGTTAATAAGCTTTGATTAAAGATGCTAAGGACAGTTTCTATTGCTGAATCAAAAGTTTTGATCCTTGTGAATTACCTGAAACTGGGTGTAGTAAAGACTGATAATAAATCTATGATTGTGATTAAATAGGACATTCAAAGAAATTGCCAATATTCCCTTAGTTCTTGAGGCTTGATATCTATTACTTCACAAGAATCAAACTTCTAGAAAAATAAAAATGGAAAAGCTTTAGGAATAATTCTTGAACTCAAGTTAACTGAGTGTTTATGTGAAGAAGAGGTATAGAATAGGAACTACATCTGGGTTTTTTGGAACTGCATTGTTGGACTCCTTTCCTGGGAGGCAATGAAATGAAAACAACTGTATTTCCAATTAACTCTCTGGGCCAAGTGGTAACTCTCTGAATATGCTCTTAAAACACTCTATCATTTTTTGGTAAAAATCTCACAATTGAATGGTGCTTGCCAGAACATGACATGGAAACATTTTGTGTAGACTAAATTATAAAAACATATTAAGCAAATCTTACTACTAAGGGCACAAGAAGCTGGAAGTGTATGTTCACAGGTATACCAAGACACAGCAGATATTCTTCACTCAACTTTTTAACTCAACGGCAAGGTAGGGGCAGAGACACAGATAAACAAGACTCAAACATTCTAAAAGAAACATTTATGGTGATTGAATTATTTAGCAATTGTTTAGTGCTTGTCGGATTATTTTTCTTTTCTTCTTTTTTTTTTCCTTTTAGGAATCTAAGGCAGCTCACTTGTTTCAAAATAGAAAATTATTCTATGAAGAGTACAGATAAATGATAAGTTGTAGTGTTTCCAATGAATATCCAGATCCCATTATAAAAATAAATCAGTGTTTTGTTAACATTTCTAAAAACATTTTAAGTAAAATTTTTACGTGTGATTAAAAGAAGAGAAATATATGTGCCTATTTAATTAAATCTTACTTTTAGTTACATTCAGAAACAAATACAGTCCAGTTCTGCTCGGAAATTTTCAGTCTATTTGCTTATTCATTTTCTGACTGTTAAAGAGTCCTTTGAAATAAAATGCATTGCCAGTGCAAAAAAAAAAGAAAAGTCCATAAAAATAAACTTATGATTGACTTAAGCATTCAAACAAATTCTTCGCTAGGTTATCTGCAAGCACAAGACTCTACTGTCATGTTAGGATATACTTTAAGAACCACATTCTTATTTTCATCAAAGAATAAGATGCTGAGTGAAGACATCTTTTCCGGGACACAGCAAGGCTCTGGAATTCCAGGAACGACCCCCACAGCTCTTACTATGCTCTGGATGGTGGCGTGATTTGATGGCTTCAGAGACTAGAAAAAGAAATGAGAAAACATGTACATTAGGTGGGACCTTTTGCCTTTGTAAAAATGTGACACATTTATGTATCATTGAAATGTATACATAAGGAATTTGTCAATAATAAAGCAGTGACTTTATTACACATTAGCACAATCTCTCTTACCACCATCACTTAGATGGTTATAACATTTGCCATTTGTGGAGTGCGTGCTACATGCTAATCATGTTGTATACAATGTCTCTAACCCTTAAAAACAGAATTGCCCCCTTCCACCTTGTATTCTTGAAGAAAGAAGGTGAAGGAACAAACATGATAGCTTCTCAGTATCTACATTTCAAACCATAATGGCCAATGGGAGAGAGGAGAAAGAAGGAAAGTACCTGCCATAGAGTCAGCCTGGGGGTGGGGATGAGTAGGTAGCAGGAGGGAAACTGGGGACACTGGTCGTAGGAAATGTGCACTTGTGGAGGGATGGGTGTTGGGACATTGTATGACTGAAACCCTATCATGAACATCCTTCTAACTGTATTGCTAATGTGATTCAATTATTTTTTAAAAAAGGAAGAAAGAAATACATTTTAAAGTTTAAGTGATTTGTCTGAAGTTGAACAGCTAATAAGTGCTAGAGTCAGGATCTGGCTCCAATTCGCTGAGAAAGAATGACCTAATTAGAAACAACTTAATCCCAGGGCTAGAGTGATAGTACAGTGGTTAAGGCACTTGCCTAATGCATAGCCAAACTAGGTTCAATTCCCGGCACACCATATGGTCCCCCCTAGCCCAGCCAACAGATTGGTTCCTGAGTGCAGAGCAAGAAGTTACCCCTGAACATTGCCAAGTGTGTCCCCAAAAACTAAAACTAAATAAAAAAAAACTGAATCCCCAAACAAGGCTTTATCATATTATAGGACAACCTTGACACCCATCTTAGAATGTTTAAACTGTAACTAAAAACATTTGTTCTTCATTCTGTAGTAACCAAAAACACAGCTAACAAGTACTTAACATAAATAAATCATTGACACATTAATAGTGATATTTATGTTTAGTTGTCTAAATACAACTATGTGTGCCAATGAGATACTGATTTACTGAATGACTGTTACCAGGAAAAACTGAATGATAATTATTCCACTCTGCACTTAGCCCTCTGCATTAGAGCTCTTGACAAGTACTCGTTAGGGTTAAGAGGTCCACAGTATTGACCACTGGGGGTCACTGTTACTCCATGTGTTCAGACTCAAATCCATTAGAATTGAAAGTGTTGTAAGAGTGGGCCATGTCCTTTGGGAAAAATCTAGGCGGCCTAAGGTTATCCCATGAATATAAGAAGTTTGACCCGAGAAGCCTAAGTAAAATCTGTTGCTAGAAAATACCAAATGGGACCATTAACGTCCAGGCGAAACATGTGGTTTTACTTAGGGCATGCCACACAGCTCAGTTCTCATTGACAGTCAGTTTTCCAAGCCCAGAATGTTAAGGGATTGCCAGAATGGTTAAGAAACTGTTTTGAGAGATGCCACAGTTTTCATCATTTCTCCCCAAAGTCTCTTTTAGGCAGGTGAAACTAGTTTTGTTTTAAACACATTTAGAAACAGAAATTTGGTAACTTGCCAGAGGTCACATGTCAAGTCAGTAGTGGGATTCCAGCCAAAGCTCTGGCTTTTAATTTCAGCATATAGAACCATGCTTCCCGGGGCTTAGAAGCACCTCTACTCAGTGAATGGGTATTCTAATTTCATACTTCTAAAACACCTAGTATGAAAAACTGGACCTAGTTGAAATAAGAAGGGCACACTCCAAGCTAAAGGAGAATAAATAATAAAGAAAGTTGGCATACTGTTTAAAAAAATCTAATTTTTTTCTTTGGTAGAGAAGACAAAAATATTGGATTTTTCCCATATTATCCTTCAACTTTAATGGCAAAAGATATACATCCATAGGCCGGGCGATAGCCCAGCGGGTAGGGCGTTTGCCTTGCACGCGGCAGGCCTATGCCGGCCTGGGTTCGGTCCCGGCATCCCATATAGTCCCCTGAGCACTGCCAGGAGTAATTCCTGAGTGCAGAGCCAGGATTAACCCCTGAGTGTTGCCAGGTGTGACCCAAAAAGCAAAAAAAAAAAAAAAAAAAAGATATACATCCATTAGATAGCAACTATTTGTAAAAGGCTATAAAATACTAAAAAAGTCAACTTAATAGACTGCCTTTAAATATTAATTGTCCTAGGAATTAGGGTATTTGTTAAGAATAATTTAACTTTCAACTAACTAGCTTTTAAAACTAGGCATACTCCCCTTACAAATGATAAATCAGTATTTTTTTCTATTTTTATAGTTTTCATGACAGGTGCCCAGCAAAATCTACCATAGATAGGTAACTAAATCAAGCTGAATTCTATATTATACAGTAAAAGCCAAAAGCCATACTGTGACTTTGTCAGCATTATTATGTTCTAATAACAATGTACTTTCTTTATTGATCAGGTTGTTCTTAAGACTCAAGAATCCAAAGAGCTTTTGATAAAACCCCAAAGGATTTTTTCCTTTATTTTTTAACTAATATTTTATCTCACCACTGGGAGATATACAACTACATCATTGTTCATGTTTGGGGGTTTCGATCACATAGTGTTCCAGCACCCCTTCCTCCACCAGTGCCCATTTCCCACCACCAATGTCCCCAATTGCCTCCCCCTCCCATAGCCTGCCTCTATGGCACGTTCTTTACCTCTTTTCTCTCTTTCTCCCTCTCTATCTCTTCCCTATCTTACACATCGTGGATTGCAGTACATACACTTAGAGGCCATCATGTGCATTTTTCTGCCTGTATTCAATGCTCAGTTCTAGGTTGGTACTAGCCCTTTCGACATTTATTCGCACATGTTCCTTTCACTGTCTTACCTAACCTCTGACTCCCACACGTTTGTGGTAATTTCCATGCAAAGGATTTTTTAAACCACAAATCTCCCGAACATCATTCATTATTATATTAATGTTTTAATGATTCCTACAGTACTGACATTTTCTATGATGTTACTTAAGAAGAGCTACTTTAGAAGATGAGTCTCCATTATTAAACACTGCTACACACAGCTTTTTCTTAGTAGCTAAATACAAGTTTTAGATTCTTAAAATTATCTGTTGCCCCCGCCCACACACACACACCTTTTCGGAAAGACAGCTACAAAGATGTCTCCGGAAATTAGATTTTAGATTTCTCCCTGGAAATCTACCTTCTTTAAGTGGACAGTGAGCATTCTCTAATTATACCAGAGGTGGTGCTGGATTGCTTCAGCACCATCAACTCTGAGAGATGGTATTGTCCACTCTGGGAAGCTGCCGTAAACACTGAAACTTGAGAAATGAGTCGCATACCCTCTATTTTATCTCTTTTAGAAGAAAATAATTCTCATCAACAAAAACAAAAGGTTCTGTACAAGTGACCCGGAATAGATATGGAAAATATTCAAAGGGTGTTTCCCTAGGAAAATTCCTGCTGTTTTGAAAAGCTATAACTCACAGACGATAGCTTCAGGAACTAGGGCAGATTCTGGTGGGCTCTCTGGGATTCAGGCACAGAGCTTGGAGCCTCTTATCAGCCTCAGTTCTCCAGGGAGCTTCCCCTTCCTTTCTCACTACGAAATCCTCTGATCAAGCTGACATTACCAGGAACAATTATGTCATGCAGAAAAGATTCATGCAGGAATGTGCTAGCTTAAAAGTATATACTCAGGCTATGATTTTTGAGTTCAAGTCATGTTTCTTATGAAAAGCTTTATTATAGCTAAGTCTGCTAAATGAAGAACCAAAACAAAAACCAAGCTACTTCCCTCATCATTCCCTCTTCTAAAAGAGGTGGAAGCATGCCTTTTAAAAAGATTCATTTAGGAACTGTTTTGTGTAGGACTCAGTGCACCAAGATTTGTGAACTTGAGCATTCACCTTTGGGAATCAGAAGACTCAGAGATACCTGCTCAGAAAACTGAAGATGTATCATTTTAAAGTCACAAAATGTGAATTTCTTCTTTATATGGGAGAATAGATTGGCAGTTTAAATTCTTCGATGCCTAATTTGGTGTCTTTGCTATTCATAGCGTTTGCACCATTCCATGCGAAAATAACTTCATTCCTCTAATCCTCCTTGGTTCTCTTGGATCTCTGTCAGCAACAGCGGCTCAGTCATTTTCACTTGAAATCTCTGGTTTCCATATTTGCTAGGGTGGCGAGGCAAATGCATATGACTTGGCTTTAGCTCTACGGGTGTTTTTTTTTTATTTCATGGCAGAATTCCAACGATCTCTCCCTGGGACAGTAGATTGGGTTTAGAGGCTAGAAATCAGAAAAATCCCAACTTCTGTGTCTGTGAATGAAATCTGCAGCCGTCAGGCGTGCACCTGCCACGCTGCAGATGATGTCCTCAAGTTAAATTTGATTACAAATGCATTAGCAGGGGGTATGTCATGAGCTAAGAGCTTTCATTCCTGACCTGGCCCACAGGCTTTGCTCCACACTCCCAGTCCAGCCCACATGGGTGTGATAGCCCAGAAACTATCTAATTGGAATCAGCGAAAGGGCAAAGCTTGGAATTTGGGAAAGGCAGAGCACAGCTGTTCTGAATTACAGAACAGGTTGTCAACTTTAGCAGACTGAAGTGCTCTACCATATAGAGCAGGCTCCGCCGATGAGCCAGAAGGAAGGGCGGCCAATAGGGGAGTGTGGTCTAGAAGAACTTTACTCCAGGGCAAAATGTATATCTAAAGTTTGAAAGTTCTTTGGCTTCTCAATTATTCCACATGTGTTTATACTGATCTGGGCAAAGATCTTATTTTGCTGTTGCTCAGACTGTATTTCTATGGAAAGAGTTCACTCCAGTTACATGTTGGAAGTGGTGTAGATAACAGTGATACTCAGGAACTATCCCTACTGTAGCAGTTTCATACTGTTTCACTTTTATGTCTTTTTCTGCCACTGTACCACTTGAAAGTCACCAGCTAGTGGTTTAAAGGGGACCACTGGAAGGCTTTAAAAGTTTAGCAGATCCACACAAGGTGATGAGAGACAGATAACTCTGTGTAACAGCCAAACTTCCACTCTCAACTTGGCCAAAGGAAATCTCTAGCTCACAGAGAAAACTCCACACTTCTCCCTGTAATGTCTCCCTGGAGTTCTGATGCCATTCCAAGTTTTGAATATATTATGATGAGTTCAGTTGTGCAACTGACGCTCCACTATGTGTGACTCTCCAAAGAAATGTAATTGGAAGAGCTTATGGGCTCTTGGATCCATAGAGAGAATCCTATTTTAGGCTTTGTGATGTTTAAAAGGGAACCAGAGGGGCTGGAGCGATAGTATAGCATGTACAGCATTTGCCTTGCATGTGGATGAACCAGGTTGGATCTCCAGGATCCCATATGGTCCTCCCAGCACCACAGAGCCAGGAGTAACACCTGAGCATCGCTGAGTGTGACCCAAAAAGTAAAAAAAAAGGAAAATAATAACAAGTAAAAGGGGACTGAAAAATTAGCAAAACATTTTTTGTAACACACCTTTTATTCTTTTGATCCCTTTCTTATGTGGGCTTTATTCAGTCATCCTACATTTAATATTTTCTATTCTCACCTTCAACAATGGCTCCTAGCAATGACAAGAAAGGGATTTTTTAAATGTGTGCATACCATTGCAAGGTGCTTCTTTATCCTGTTTTCCCACAGTTTTTATTGTGAAGATTTTAAAAGAATACTTTGTTATTGTGCTTATTACTAGGTGGGAAAACTAATAGAGGATTTGAGTAAGTGATGCCCAACACCAAGGTTGATTAAAACAAATCCAAACTGAAAGGATTTAACTCTTAATTTTGCCACACAATGTCATTCACAAACCAGTGGTAGCATCGGTAACAGTTTGGTGGTTGTAGTAGAATTAGATCCAACCCCCAGGAATCAATCTGAAAAAGCACATTAAGGTTAAGAACCCAGTTGGGATCAAGCATGTACATACAATTCTTCTGTTGCACTATTATACTCCTTACATTTGTGTCTGTTTTTCTAAAGTTACATGCGTTTTTTAATTTTATTTTAGATCACTGAGAGCCACAGTGAAGTCTACTGAAACAACAGTGATGTATTAAACCAAAAAGTTAATTATGGAAAGAAAGGGTAAACTGGAATAAGTGAGTTGGGGTGGAGGCTTGTTCTCCATAGAATGAGTAAAGATGCTCAGCAAACTGTTGTCGCTACATTATATGTCCCCTATGTCCTTAGATATGGATGGAGGAGAGAGAGTGAGAACTCCTTCCAGGTTACCAGAAGAAACTACAGATTAGGGAAGTAAGTGGAATTTTTTTCCTTTTTTCTATTTTATCATACCACAGTAAGATACAATTACAAAGCTGTTCATGATTGAATTTCAGTCATATAGTGTTCCAGCTCCCAAACCCAGCCCTCCACCTGTGCACCCTTCCCAACACCAGTGTCCGCTGTTGTTATTTTTGTTGTTGTTCTTCTTCTTCCTCTTCCTCTTCCCCTTCCCTTCTTCTTCTTCCTTCTTCCTTCTCCTCTTCTCTTCCCCTTCTTCTCCTTCTCTTCTTCTCCTTCTTCTTTTCCTTCTTTTTCCTCTTCCTCCTCCATCTCCATAGCTCTCTGTCTTTCTCTCTCTTTCTCTTCTCTTCACATTCTGGCTTGCAATACAGATGTTTAGGGGTTATCATATATACCCCTTGCCTATATTCAATACTCAGTTCTAGTCTGGTATTACCATTTCCAACTATTATTAGCAAACTGGACTCTTCTCAATCTTACCTAATCTCTGACCCCCACTTACTTGTGAATAGATTCCAATTACTGACAAGTAAGAGGAATTTTTGAAGACTTAGGGACTCATTGAAATTATTCTTTAGATTTCTTGGGTCTACAGAAATCTTTAATCTATCAAGTTTTGCATCCATTTCTCCCTCTCAGTGTCAAAAAGAAAGGCATACTGGAAACTCAAAGCTCATAATTATCAATTACTTTCTGACACATTGGTTGTGTTTTTAAGCTGGATGTTTTATTTGACTAATAAAATGTACTTCATAAATATGCAGACAAAATAATGTGCTTTACAAATACTTAGATAAAATCTATTGGACTAGAGAGATAATACCAAGAGTAAGGCTCTTGCCTTACATATGACTGACTCAGGTTCCATCCCTGGTCCCCTGAGCCCCTCCAGAAGTAATCCCCTGAGCACAGAGCCAGGTGTAATTCCTAAGATCAGCTGGGTGTGCTCCCCCTAGAAAAAATCATTTAACATAGAGTTGCTCATGTAATTGTTAATATATGTATTCTTTACACTGTGCTTGGTTTATAAAATTTGGATTCTGGAAAATACCTGGGAAAGAAAAAGATCTTAGAAAATGTGAAAAGCTTGTCTTATTGAGATATTCAAATGCAGAAACAGTGATTTCCCTAGAACGTTAAGGTGTTCCGTAACTCCAAAGTTGGCCTTATTCAATGGGCCTTTTGCATTATGAGAGTGTTCGAATTCCAATGATCATAGGATTGAAACACAAATATACTATTTTGAAGATCTATAAGCTGAAGTTGGTCATTTTTTGAGGCAAATGAGTTTTTGTCTATATCACATAACAGCAAAAGCTGATTTGTTTTAAGTTTGGGAGAAGAGAAAGATGCTTTTATCTGATCGCTATCATTTCTAGAACTACTTTCTTTAAAAGAGATTCAAACTACTATAAACTGAGAATGAAAGTGCAGCAGTAACTTTAACTGAAGACAGAAGCCATCACTATATTTTACAACTCTAAATTCAAGCAAAACAATCACTTGGACTTTCTATGCAGGATAGAGATAGGGATGTGGAGCCTTTTTAAAATACTTTGTCAGGATTCCAGGCACTGATATGACAAAATGCAATTCCTACTGATTTTGGAAGAGATACAGGTAAGCACTAAATTGTTGAAATGGAAACATTTTACAGAGTTGTTTTAATTTTTTATTTTTTGCTTCTTCCTTTTTGATGTTTATCAGAGCAGCAAATGAATTAAGCAGCTGGTGGATTCCACAAGGCAAATTTACCTGGATCAACCTTCATCCTGAACCCTGTGGGAAAATTCATTTCACGAGAAACCATATCCATAAAAAATGTTCTACATCAAGGCATCAATCCAGCTAGTCCCTCCCTTTGCTCCCCTGACATCCATTCATTCCTTAAATATCCCTCCAAGATCAGCTTGGGGATTGCTTACTCTGGACAGGTGTAGAGTCACACAAGGCTCACATAGCAAAATATGCACATTGTTTGGAAGCAATACAAGACAAACGTTATGCATACATTCTTCGCTATATTATTTTAACAAACATTAAAGTGAAAGCCAACATGGCCATATTACTTACTATACTTTAGAAAGCAATAAATAAGGGCCCAGATGGGCTTTGTAAATGGAAACACATTCTCTGTTCTGTTTGGTCAATGGAAGTAAAAAATATGGGACAAAGAGCACTGGTTACCTTTGGCATGGGGAACTGGCATGCTCCAGAGCAGTAATAGGCATCAAAGGATTTGGGGGAGATAATCCAGTCACTCCAGCCGATATCTGCAAAGTCTACTTTCAGGTATCGCCTGGCACAATTCCGAGGTTCAATCCATTGCTTCCTTCTTGCCTTCTTCAGTGTCTGCTCATCGAATTGGAGTGTCTGGCCATTGTGATGGGGTCCCTTTCTCTGTTTCTTCTTGCTCTTAGTCTTCTCCTGGGGCTGTGTCTGAAGAGTCTTGTAAGGTTTTCTTTCCTCCCAGACTCCATCCTCCTTATACTGATATTCTGCACCAGGAAGCTCATTGTTCTGCAGAGGCAGCAGGACCCCAGTGGACCGCTTCTTCCTCCGTTCAATCGAAAGGGCTGCCCTGATATGGCTACCCATCTGGGGCATGGCTCCCCCTGGGGAAATTTCGGTGTCCTTGTAAGCTTGATACAACACTCTCTGGCTCAGAAATGGCGGCGTCATTGGCGTACACCAAGATGTAAGGTTCAGGAAAGGGTAGCATCTTCTTTGGCAGCTGATGTCCTTTGGAGGTAATGTTAAATCCTATGAGGAACTCCTCATCTTCCTTGGCTTTCCTCAGAAGTTGAGTGATGTCTTTTGACAGCCAGGACACAAAGTCTCGGTGAGGTTTGGCTCTCTCTACTGAAAGATGAGCTAGGAGTTGACTTTGGTTTCTGTTGGATTTGAGGATCCACGCAGAGATGTCAATTTGAATGTGTCTCCTTGGACCATGCTGTGAGCATCCTTGAGGCATCGGGCAAGTCTGGCTGATGTTTATAAGTTCCCCAACATAGAAGTAGAGTGTGGCAGATAAAATGTTTTCAGACTTGGTTAAAGAAGTCAGGTTAAAAATATGAAGTCCCTTGATTTCAAGGGTTCCTAGGAAGAAAAGCAAGAGAGTAAATAAAAGCAAGGACCCCGAACTTACATCATATACCAAAATCAACTCCACCTCGTGTATAAAGATATAAATTATGCTATATTTAAGTATGTACTATATGCATTTACACAGGGATGGCATATTATTTAGCTAGAAGAAACGACAAAATCCCTTATTTTTCTACAATATTGATGAAATTTGGAGAGGATCATGCTGAGTCATAGAAGTCAGAAGAAATAATGTCTCATAGGTGATATCACTTCACTTGTCACTTGTCTTCCTGTTGATCATAGATTTGCTCGAATGGGCATCAGTAACATCTCCATTCATTGGGAATGAGGTTCATTATTGTTACTGTTTTGGGCATACTGAATACACCACAGGTTGCTTGTCAGCTCTGTCATGGCACTGGGATCATCCCAGAGTGACCAGTCTTTTTTTCCATGTCAGACCATCAACCATACAGGGCCCATGGGCAGAGCTCTGGGTGTAGACAAGCCTGTCTCCTGTCTGGTACCTGTCGATGCAGCCAGGCACTGCAGTCACACCTGCAAGATCTTGAGGGACAGGATTGGTGATATATTCAAGAAAATAAAACAACAGATAATGTTCAATGAAAACAAAGTCTTGGTCCTGTATCACAAAATTAAAGTCTCTAAGAACAGGGATAAGCTGGAAGGGGGCATTAGAATTGTGGTGCTAGGATATTAGCATTTCACTGGTGGGTATGGTATGGTAACACCATGTATCTAATGCATATGATCATTTGCTCTCTGATAAACCAATGTGACATCAAGGGAAGATAAAAAGATGTCTGAAAATGTATTAAAGACTAAATATGAGAGCTAAAAACATAAAGTTCTTAGCAGAAATCATAGAGATAATATCTTGATATCCCTGGCATTGGTAATATATTTTCAGATAAGACACCAAAAATATGAGCACAAAAGAAAAAATAGGACAGAGAGGTAGTACATCATATCGGGTACATGCTTTGCATGTGGCCAACCTGAGTTCAGTCCCTGGCATCCCATATAGTCCCTGAGTGATTCCTAGGAGTAAGCCCTGAGCACTCCCAGTAGCCCAAAAATCAAAAGGAAAACTATAGACAAATTATAAAATAAAACCAATAAAATATATAAATAATATTTATTAATATCAAAATCTTTTGAGCATCAAAGGACATTATAAGATGGTCTGTCATATCTACCAAATGGAGAAAATATTTTCAAACTATCTGCTAAGTCCTATTACATAGAATAGAAATCAACAACAGAAAAGACAAACCAATGAAAAGTGAGCAAAGGGGACCGTAGTGATAACATAGCAGGGAGGGCTTTTGTCTGGTATTCAGCTGACCTAGGTTTAATCTCCAGCATCCCATATGGTCCTCTGAACACCGCCAAAAGTAACTCCTGAGTGCAAAGCCAGGATTAACCCCTGAGCATCACAAGGTGTGACGAGGAAGGGAAGGGAAGGGAAGGGAAGGGAAGAGGAGGGGAGAGGAGGAGGGAGGGAGGGAAGGGAAGGGGGAGGGAGGGGAGGGGACAGGAGGGGAGGGGAAAGGAAGGGAAGGGAAGGGGGAGGGGAGGTAAGGAAGGGAAGGGAAGGGAGGGGAGGGAAGGGAGGGAGGGGTAGTGAGGGAAGGGAAGGGAAGGGAAGGGAAGGGAAGAGGAGGGGAGGGAGGGGAGGAGGGAGGGAGGGGGGGAAGGAGGGAGGGAAGGGAAGGGGAGGGGAGGGAGGGAGGAGGAGGAGGAGAGGAGGGGGGGAGGGAGGGAGGGAAGGAGGGAGGGAGGGAAGGGAGGAGGGAGGGGGGGGACAGGAGGGGGGGAAAGGAAGGGAAGGGAAGGGAGGGAGGGGAAGGAAAGGGAAGGGAAAGGAAGGGAAGGAGAGAGGAGGGGGGGGGGGAGGGGAGGGAAAGAAAAAAAATCAAATAAACCTAAGCAAATGAATCAAGAAAACATTTATCCAAGAGGGAAATCCAAAGGGGCAATGAGCAAATAAAAAATTATCAATTATGATATTTATTCTGCGAATGTAAATCAACCACAATAAGGTACACAATAGACTCCTAAAATAATTTAAAAATTACAAAATATGTGTTAGCCAGAGATTGAAGAAATTGAAAGCTGTTTACATTGCTGCCTGGAATATAAAATTAAGCATGGTGGCTCCACAATTCCAGTATTAGGTATCTAGCCAAAAGAACTGAAAACAGGTACTCAAACAGATACACGCACATGCATATTTGTAGTAGTATTAGACACAAATGCCAACCAAAGGTAGATTGATTGTCCATCAGTGTTTGCCGAAGCCTGAAGACATAGAGGAGAAACTTCTTTAGTGGGTAGGGGAATTTTCTTTTAAATGATCAAAATATTTTGGAACTAGATAAAACTTAGTAGTTGCACAACACTGAAAAGGTGCCAAATGTCACTTAAGTGTTCCTTTAGCTTAGTACAGTGAATTCACCTCCTATTTAACAAGAGAAAGATAGTAGGAGTTACTCTAAAGGTGATAAAAGTTTAAAACAAGGACCAGCTGGTTTCTCAATTTTCACTTTCCTTTACTAAAGCACCATGAATGTGTAAAACACAGTAGTAAACTTAGTTGTGAGAGTTTTGACTTTTAACTATAATACTAACAAGAACTACTAAAAAATGGGCAAGGAAATGCAAGGTATAAAAGGGATGTATAGATCACCCATGAACCCAGAGAATAAGGAGGAGGAAAGACAGAGGATAGAAATTGAGGGGTGGGTGCAATGGGAGGGGCCAGGAACAGGGGTCTCGGATGTGTCGATGATGTACAGGAGTGGTGCAGCTATATATAAAGATACGTACCAACCACAAAACCAAAACTAGAAACGTAAGATTCAAACTACAACAACCAAACAAAAGAAATCCCTGTTTAGGAGGCAGGCTAGGGGCTGGGAGGAATCTGGGGACGTTGGTGGAAGAAAGCTAACACTGGTGGCGGGTCAGTGCTCGAACATTTTATATCTAAAACTCAACTATCAATAATTTTGTAAACCATTATTCTTTAATAATTTTTTAAAGATTATTTCAATATTTTGGTATTTTTAGTAAACACCCCTCCCCACACACACAGGCAGTGCATAACCTATAGATAACAAGTTTTAGTAGGACTAGATTCAACTTTACCCAAATCCTGGTTCAGTTACTTCAAAACTATTTGACTTGGGAAAGGTAGTGTCATCGAAAGAAATAATGTCTACCTGTCCTGTCATGAGAATGAAATGAGCTATAAGTAAAACACTTCATAAAAGGTCCAGTAATGTTTCTGAAATATAAATTATTGTTATGAATGTAGGTCAGTTCAAGTGTAGGTCAGCTCATAAAGGATTCAGTAAGTGTTCCTTAAATACAAATCAATATCATCAATGATAAAATTGACTTTATTAAAGAGATTAAATATTCTATTACCTGTCTCACAAAGTTTAGAATGCAGGATGAAAGTGAATAACGAGGACATTTATCTCAATAGTTCAGTAAAGCAGTTAAAAAAATGAGTTCCAGCTTCAAAAGTGCTATGAGGAATTAATGCGCTTGTGAAACTTATCTGATTCTTATGACATGCCATCACTTTAAGAGCTTAGAAAATTATTGAGAATTGTCAATTGTATTTCCAGCTCTTCAAATCCAGATATCAGGAAATAACCAAACAGACAGTAAGGACAGACAGTTAGTAAGGACACATGTTTCTTCCTTCTTTTAAAGCATCTCGTAACTTTATGGGAAGGCTGAGAGATTATGCTGACGAAGCCCTAACTGTTAGGATCAGCCACCAGACCCTGAGCCTCTTCGGTGCACTTGTTTCATATACATATTTGTTTCAGAAACACAATGCAATCAAGAAATTATGCTCTGATCAAAAACATATTTCAGTAAAAAAAACAAAACATTTTTATTGAGACATGGAAACTGAAAATGAGTTCATTTGGTCCCCAAGCACAAGGGAAGTGCTTGGGAAGCATATTTTCCGTATTCTTTAACACTGTGTGAAAGAAATGGAGGAAACTGCCATTTGTGCACATTTATGTAATCCATGACTCCAGGATAATATTTTACAGACTTTTATAACAAAGCCATGGCATCAGGGTTGCTCAGATACTCTTGCCTTAATTCATACCAGTCATCATAAGCATACACTTTTACCCAAACTTCATGCAGCAGATGGGCGATTAAAATGGAAGGAGAGAAGTCACTATGTTCTAAGTATGTGGCAATCAAATGGTTGCCAAATAGACTCATTATGAAGAAACGGAGTGCTAGGATGCGGTACTGGTCTGAAAGGGTAAGTCAATTATGCTTTTTCCTCCCACGTCTGCTTTGAAAAGTTTCCTTTGTTTAACACTGCGTCAGAAACTCAGTGACCGGTTGCTTACCACCTGCTGTATTTGTTCTTCGATATTTTCTCAAAAGTATTCCAGAATTTTCTATAGTGCCCCATGGCTTTCACTGAAATTCAATGTATTCTACTGAAGTCAAAGCCCTATAATTTTGTCTCTGCTCCTCTTCAACGAATGGCTTTGGAAAAGAATCCAAAAGAAATATCAGTTTGTTCATCAGACAAATGAACCCAATAGTCTACACTGCAACACTGTTAGACTATTTTTAAAGGATGCATGTCAAACTTTAAAATAATGGTCATTATTATTTTCAATGGTCACTAACTAGAGATGCAGAGTCCGATACAATATTTAAGTTCAAAATGAGATTTACAGGAAGTGTAAAATACACACTACATTTTAAAAACTTTAAAGTAATGTAAATATAATACTATCCTATTTTGTACTAATTTATCTAGTGAAACAATTATAATGGATAAATAAATATGGTTAAAATTAATATTAACCTGTTGCTTTTCATATTTTTGTGGCCAATAATTTTCTAAATCATGTACGTAATTTACATTGTGTCTCAAGTTAAATTTCTATTGGACAGTGGTCTAGAATAACGACTAATGTCATAGTTATATAATGCAAAAAGGAAAAATCTTTTCAATGCCATAGAGAAATAACATTTTTCTAAACATGAATATCCAAGCAAAAACATAAATCAAGCAAAATATTTTCTTTGGGTGGTCAGAGCAGGTTGGGCCCTTGCTTTGCACATGGTCAACCTGGACTTGATCCCTAGCATCCCATACAGACCAGGAATAATCTCTGAGCTCAAAGCTGGACTGCTGGGTGTAGCCCAAAAACAAACAACACATTTTCTTTCAGGATGCAGCATTCTTTCCTTTATGAAGGAAAGCTTAGAAAAAAAGAAAATTTTTGGTAACTGAAGCATTTCCCTCCATCTGTAGCTAATTGTTTCAATCTTCAATAAAATCTAAGACCAACAAATGGCTCTAAGGTAGAATTAAATGGGCAGTTTAAAAGCAATTAAAAGCAACAATGCTTTAGGACAGTTAATATAGACTTTTGGTTGGACTATTTGAGTTTCACACATGTGCATCCACAATAACCCAAAAAAGAGAGTAAGTCCAAACAAAACACAAGCCTGACCTTTAACACTATGAATTCCAAAGGCTAGGTCCTTGACTAATTCTCAGGACTACGCAACGGGACAAAAGCTTCCTGAGCAATAAGCAGTACTCTAAGCCACAACTATGCTATCTGCCGTTGAAGGAGCTTTTGGATCACAGACAAACTAACTGCCTGTGTCAGGGGAATAGGGCCACACAGGGAAGATATGACCTTCAAAACAAACATTTAAAAATTATTTTATTATAACACCATGAGATATACAATTACAAACCATGTTCATGGTTGGATTTCAGTCATACAGTGTTCCAGCACCCATCCCTCTACCAGTGTACGTTTTCCACCACCAAAGACCCCAGATTCCCTTCCCGCTCCCCAGTGTGCCTCTATAGCAGGCACTTTTCCTCTTCTCTCTCTCTCTCCTCTCTCTCTCTCTCTCTCTCTCTCTCTTCTTATACATTGTGGCTTGCCCTATGTACATTTAGGAACAAAACAAACTTTTAAGACAGGGAAAGGAGAGCTTGGAGAAAGGATGAAAAGAACACACTCTAGCGAGATGGATTTAGAAAACTTGTATAAGTAATTTGACTAATGTTGTAAACGTAGAAACATCCCAATTCATTTTAGCAAATGCCAAAGTTCAAGAAGGGAGTGATCGTTGTTGTTTGCTTAACTCCTACCCTAGTATTGATGGCGTCACTGTTCCGACTCAGGCTAAGGGATGCACTGGCTCTGCTATATTCCCCTTCTATAACATTTCAGGTGGGGTACGGGTGCAGCACCACTGGTTGTGCTCAAGATTTACTCTGTGCTCTGGCCAGCAGTGATACTCTGTGTATCACTGCTGGCCAGGATTGGGGAAATCATGCAGTGCTGGGGACTGAACCCGGGCCAGCCACATGCAAACTAAGTGCCTTAACTCTAATATCATGTCCTTGGTCCCCTCCTTCCCACTTTTTTTAAACCACAAGCTTCAAATTTCATTCTATTAAGTTTCTTCACCCTCTCAACCAATACATTATTTTCCCTTCTCTGACCAAATATCTAGGCCATCAATAGTCCTTAATAATTCTCTTTAATTCCTATGCCATCAATACAAAACATCCAGCAAAATTAAATATTTGAGAAAGACATTAATGAGATAGTCGTATGGTATAAATAAGTATAAAGGGATAAATAAGAGTGAGATAAATATTCTTATGCAAGTATAAACATATGATGTTATACATTTCTCAAATCTTCGTACATTGTTTAGTAATGAAAACTTTCTTTTATTATATTTAGAATTGTTTACAAATGCTTTAGGTAGCTTATGAAAAATCAACACGTTTCTTCTTCCCCACTGGCCAAACTCAAAGATGAGGAAGAAGTCTAATAGTGAAGCGGAATTGAGGCGAAATCCAGGTCAATAGAAGCCATGGCTTCCTAAGTGTCTAGCGGGAGTGAGAGTCTTCTGTGAGGCTGGACAAAGAGATGATATATGGTCTTAATTCCACATTACTCTATTAGGAACTCTGGAGTCCATGAAAGGTGAACTCTCTTGAGGCTCTTGCAAGGACTTTTTCATCTCTTGCAAGGAAATGTTTTTTGACGCCAAAATATCACTACCAATAGGTGGTGCTATTTTCTTACAATTCGCTGGCACTAGCATAAGAGGTTTGATGGCCAGGAATGCGTTTATTGGAGTTTATCTAGGATTTGCTATAATCCTATCAGAATTTTCGAGAGTCATATTATTGAGAATTGAAATGGGGTTCAGAAGCCAGCTATTTTTCCTGAACACGCTGTCCTACCGCCTAGGACCACACTTGCGGCCCCGTCTCCCTGGAGTGTCTTCATCCTACCTTGTCCACTTTGAGCCAGATTTGTGTTTTAAAAGGCAAAGTCGAGGCGCTGCCTCTTGGTGAAAACATGCGAATGCTGCTCCTTTGCTTGGAGCCCTGCCTCTGTACTGCTTCCTTCACTTCACAGCTTCTGCCTGAGACCATAAACTGCATAAAGACAATCCCCTTTATAGTAATTATAGCTGAATTTTCTGCCCCTCACTTTAACTCATGTGGTAGTGGTGGGTAAACACTAGTTTTATGAATTGACATAGTCCAAGCTTACTATATAAATGCAATATATATATATATATATATATATATATATATGTTGAAATGTAAAATATATGTACATATGTGTATATTTGTAGAAATGCTACACACAGGACTTAACCAATTAGCTAGCAAATGATATCTGGAGAGAAATCTAAGTCTTCAATAGCTACATGCATTTTTGTAGGAATTCTATTATTACAGAGTTCTGTTTCTGTTTTCATCTGAAAACAAAGCACCTGTGCAGAGGAAGTCAAGGACTAACGGAGAAAATGGCAGCTTAGAACCAGCAGAGTCTGACTTCAATGTTCAGCTCCTCTCAAGGAGATGCTAAGGTGGAGCCCAGGGAGTGGTAAATGGAAGTTCACCTTCTTGCTGGCCCACACAGAACGTCTTCAAAGGGAATTAGAACACACAATGGAAAACTATGTAAAGTTTGATTTTTAAAACAAATAGACTAAAAGAAATCTTGATGACTAGTCAAATCCCCAGAAAGCAGGGAAAACATTTTAGTCACACAGAAAATATGTAACTCAGAAAATCTCCCTCTCCCTGCCCTCCACCCCCAAAAAAAATACACACACACAACTTCTTTTTCCAAGCAAACTATAGACAGTAGTCATTCCGGGTGCCTAGGATAGGGCCATATATACTGGTCATCACTGGCTAATTTTTTGCTGCAGATTACTGAATCAAGGCTGGAATTTTTCTATGCCACCACCTTTAGCTTTCAGGGAAAAGGCATAAATAGAACACAGTCATAGAATTCTGCTTTTCTTGCAGTCCCTGTCAAATGATTGAATTTTATGAGATCTCCAAACAATCATTCTCTATGGATCCAAAGTAAAACATGGCCAAAGATGATATAATGTATGTTTTTCTAGAATAGCAAAATGTTCATTAATCAGTTTATCGGCTCCATAACCTCCACCCAGGGGCATTCCTAGTCTGTGAGCTCTTGGAGGGCAGACCCATGGTCTATAAATCTCTGAACTCCTATGGCTTGCTCAGTCTGGAGTATTTATGTCCTGAAAAATATTTGTTAAATTTGTTGAATGAACAATTGTGTAAACTCACCAGATTCAAAAGTGTTTCCTACTTAACACCAAAGTGAAAAAAAAATTCAAAAGGTTTCAAGTACCTGAAGTCAGCAAAAGTCTTTGTTGGCACTAAGTACTATGTGGCATTTCCTCTACTTTATCTATCTATCTAAAAGTAAGCACCATTAGAGCAGTTGTGCATAAAGTGAGATGATAGTATTCCCAGGGTTCTCAACATATACATTGAAAAATGCCTAGTGGGAAATTCCTTCATGGCAAATTTCTTTTTAAAAAGATACTTTGGCTGACAGCATTTTAAAATTGACTTTTCCCATCTTGTCCCTTGAAGACCAAACTCAGCTCAACTGAAATATTGCTGAGTGCTATCTATGTGGCAAACTGTTCCAAGTCCTCAGAATACAGCGATGAAAGTCATGCTCTTTGGCCTCCAAAACTTGCTTTATAGAGATCCTCTCAGTGAACCTAGACTAGGATGTTAATAAATTCTAGATTTCATGAGCTTTGAGTTGGGCCTCCTGAACATGAATCAGAATCACTGCCATGACTTTTTAAGAGATAGATTTCCGGGTCAGAGAAATGGGCACACTGCTTTCTTTACAATACAGTGGGGAAACTGCTTTCTCTGCATGCACTTGACCTGGGTTCACTTCCTGGATCTCCATCTGTATGTGGTCCTCAGAGCACTGCCAGGAGTGAGCCCTCTAGCGGAGTTATGAGTAAGCTCTGAGCACTACCAGGTATGGCCCCATCTAACCAAAAGAGATTTGCATTTAGATGCGTCTTAGCCCCAGAAAGCAGAAAAAAAATAAAAACCAGTCACAATCTATTTTCTTCCTGCAACCATCACACAGCAGGGTAAGACACTACCAAAGCTGATAGCGTCATAGGATCAGTTTGTTGACTCAGTGATGGTGTGACTAAATAAAACCAGCACACTGGGTTTATTATGCTCTTTCACCAACAAAAATTAATCTTATAGAAATGCTGATCACTTAACAAGCCAAAGGGTAACTGCTATTTGGTTCAAAAAACCAATAAAGGGGCACTGGTGGTAAGGTCTTTTGCCTTGCACGTGGCCAACCCGGGTTCTGTTCTTGGCATCCCATATGGTCCCCGGAGCATAACCAGGAGTAATTCCTGAGAGTAAAGCCAGGAGTAACTCTGAGATTTTCTGGGTGGGTGTGACCCCAAAATAATACTTTTAATTATTATTGTCCTAATAGAAACTAGGCTAAAACTAGTCCTTTAAAACTATTATTACAGATCCAGGGAAATAACTTCATGGACTGGGTATATGATTTGTTTGCCGAAGGCCTACATTTCAGTTCCCAGCACTACATGAAACTCTGAGCACTGAGCTGAGGTAGGTACTAAGCACGACCAGCTATGATCCAAAACCACCCCCAAAATATTATCCCTTAAAACGTGTTACTACATTATGTACCATGATGCTAAGACACAGCAATACTAACATGTCTCTGGCAATGTTATGCCAGAGCAATTTCATGTATTTCAAGATTATTCCACATATGAGCGCTCTTTAGTTACACTGTCATCATGACCAAAGTAGATACTATCTGGGTATAAGCATGTCATTTGATTAATGCTATGTCAATATTTCCATTACAAAATTCTATTTTCACGGGCTCATAATATAATCATGAAAATCCATTCTGAATTTAAACTTGGCATAGGAAATTTCAAGCCGAAACTTCCTGATACCAAACTTCTTTCACTGTAACCACTAAGTTAAAGTTATTGTGATGTATATTAGGATATACACATTAGATAGTTGGAAAATCATCAGAATTTGGAGAGAAAATTTCTTATTATATAAAGCAAAAATCCTCAGTAGGCATCATATATGCAGAGCTAATGGACAATTTTCATCTGGATTTTTGATAAGAATAATTTTTTTAAAATTACACCTCAAAACACAACATCTAATGGAATTTACATTAAGGATTTAATAAATACCTTTACTTAACGGGTCTTTCAAGGTATTAATGGTGATAAAACAGCAACAAGATGATACAGATTATTTTACATGAATTTTGCCACAAATAAAGTAGCTTTTCTAAAAAAAGAATCATACTAGTTGTAAAATAATACCAATTCAGTAAACTATAATGAATAAAATTTTATAATGAAATGAGAGAAAATTTAATGGCAAAAAAGACTTTCTAAAATGTTAAAATAAAAAGATTAGAACGATGGTAAGATATAAATTGGACCCAAGTAGAAAAATAACAATATGAGTGAACATTGTGAGATTGGTACCAAATGGAAAAGAAGCAGTAAATTAGCTTTCAAAGTGATATTGCCTTGAATTTTCATACCATTTTTTTCTATCGTCTTCCCTAAATCAGGAACATTTTGAACCAGTGTTCTCTACATTAGACATCCAAGAACCGCAATTACTTAAAACACTTCGTTGGGGGAGAAAGTCATTACCCTTAAAGAAATTCACCAGAATTAAAAGGTCCTGAAAAGACCCACAGCAAAGAAAAGGAGCATCTCCAAAGATACTTGCAAATGGAATCCAATTTCATGTAATAGCAGTTAACATCTTTCAAAGGCTTATTTTAATGAAATCTTCTCCTAAAGAGTTGAATTTAAAAGCAGCAGTTCTTCCCTAAATCAGGAAAGCAGTAGTTTTTAAAAGCAGTAGTTGTTCACATACAGAGTAGGTGACCTCAGTATATGAATGTCTAGGAAATTGATCATGGTGCCCATATTTTTCTTTCATTAAAAGGAAGATTAGGTTCACTTCTTTTGCAGTGCCAGGATGGAACCCAGGGCCTTACACGTATAAAACAAGTATATGACCACTGAGCAACATCTCCTGAGAGGATTTACTTTCTTTAAAGTCTTCATAGAATACACAAGTGCAAAATCCCCAAATTTTCAAACACAGATTTAATATTAAGTACTGATAAACCCCTGGTGCATAGTTGAAACACATGCAATCCTTGAAATATACTCTATCTATAATAAATTTAGTTAGATTTATATTTTTAATGTACACATATTATATTTTAAAATATTTTAATGTACACATTAAATATTAAATAAATATTTTATATATTTTTAATGTACACCTATTCCCCAATCATGTATTCAGAAAGTTTTTCATTGACTTCATGGTGTCTGAGTCTGTATCCAGGAAAAAATATCCATTTAAATTATTTTTACATAATTCATTCTTTCTCCTTTCCACTAGTATGAATAATCAAGAATTCATTGTATTATGAATTTTTTGAATATCAGGAACTGTAAAGCTGTCTTGTCTACTACAGTAAAATCTTCGGTGAGGACAGCCATGTATTCAAAGCGGCACATAATTCAAAGCGGCTGCACGTCCAGTTTGCCATATCTAGAGGTACCATTATTGTACTATGAATCAAAACATCAGATGATGTGAGTATTCTTTAATTTATAGCCTAGTTTTTAGATGACAGCAATATCAAGGTTATTATATTTTAATAATGTGATATCCATTTGCAATCAAACTCATCAAAAGGGATACTTTCCTACTGCCCTGAGGCTTCTGCAAAAATGGTATCATTAGAATGATTATTCAGCCACAATTATATCTTTCCCAAAGGCTTATATTTTAGTCTGTATTTCAGAAGCATGTTAAATGATAATTCTTCAGTTTTGGAGATTTGGGGGGTCACGTAGGAAAGACTAGTTTTTCATTGAAGGAAAATATTTAGTTAGGTCTGGAGTTCCTCAATTCTTTTTCTTTTATCTACGAAATCTGTGTGATTTGTTTTTAATAAGGTGACATATATATTCACTGCATAGTCACATATCATATATTAATGATGGCATCCTAGGAAGATCACTTGTACTCTAACCACCTGTCTGAAAAAGTTCAATTTCTGATTAAGAAAAACAAGATTAAGTGACTATGGGAATGATAAATGGACAAAAGTATGTATCATATCAAGTCAGGAGAAAAACCTCACTTGATATATTCTTTTTATTACATAGTAGTCAAAGATTACGGAGATGAAAATAAACTGAGATGAAAATAAAAACTGATTTCATATTCGTCTTGTCTTCTTTCCAGAGGCTGTGTTCTTATAAAGCTGAAATTTTCTGTCATCAAAAACTTTGTAGGTTGCCTTTTACAGAGGGAACAATAAAGCCTATCTTTATGTAAACTCTCACGCATCACAAAAAGACTTATGAGTGGTCCCAACTAGGGTTTGGCAGACCAACTGCAAAACATTGAGGGAGGAGAAAAGGGGTTAGCAGAAAAGTGTATTTAGGATGAATGCCACCCACCATCAAGTAATGGTTTAAGTAGAAAGTAATCACAGGGAGACCACAGCAGCTAAATTCCAACCAGAGATATTCTAGGTTTAGAACAATAAATAATTTTAATCAAGTATGTTCCAAGGGAGCAGATAGGGTTCTAAAGCTGTAACTCAGCCTGAGTAAGCATTGGGAAAGCCTGCCCACTCAGCACTTGCTGCATAAAGGAGAGCAGCTGATATGCATTATAATCTGTAACATTCTTAGGACAAAGAAAACTACATGTTGTGAAACCCAGGTACTCAGGAAGAGAAGAAGGCACTTGTGATTTATTAATGGAGACAGTCTCTTCCGCCTGTAAGAAGAATGCATGCCCTCAGGTGAAGGGTGTTATGGAAATGCTGGTATGGGTTAAGAGAAGCATGAGAACCTTAGCACTTCCTGGAGCAATGCCTTAGGAGAGCAGGAGCTGCCTTATAATAAGGTTTTTCTAAGTGTGTGAGTAACTAAACTCTCTTGGAAAGGACCAACAAGAACCACCGTTATGGGAGTCTCCAATGTGGTTACATGACCTTAAGCTTCCACAAAACTAATGTCTACATTTGATGAATAAGTCATTAAGACCATCTCTAGGATGTAAAAGGGATTACCTTTTTTATCAGAATGCACAGACTTGTATACATGCTTCAAGCTGCAATTAATCATTTCAAGGGAACTGCTGGCGTCTGTATCAGTTTATCATTTGATGGTACAAAAGGACCAGAGGATGGCAGGGGACACTGAATTGATCACACATGGGATGAGTTGAGATCAAACGGTTGTGGTGGCTGAGTTCCTCAAATCCTTACCCATCTCTCTTCCTAGATCAGTCCCTCAGCCCCAATCAGAAACTACATACATGAGTGTGTAAACTAGCAAAACCTGGGATTCAAACTAAAAAATGAAACTGTTGACACAAAAAATACATTTCCGTGTTGCCTCAGCTACGCCCTACAGATAGGATCAGGAACATGAATAGTAAGATCCTGGTGATTTGACCCCTGCCTCACCCAACATTGTACTCCATCCTCAGAGCTGCGATGGAATGAGCGTTTGCTGATGCGCTAGGCTGGACAACCTGGGCCAGTGGCCAAGACACTGTGGATAAACCCGGCACCTTTCTATGTCCTCAGCAGTCATCTCCTTTCTTACAGAGTACGCTCCTGGTTGGAGGAAGAAAACGAAACCCGGTTGAGCTCAGACTCAGCTGAAATTTGGGTTAGAAAACAGAATTCACATTTACTGGAAGGGTCAACATGAGCGCTCTAGAATGTATGCGCAGTGTCAACCATCAGGCTTTCCTTGACAGATTTTCTGATACCCCACCCGGCCCCCTACCCTCACTTCTCCCAGGAGTCTTACATATATACCTTCGGGAGACTGCGTTCCAGTTATTCTGACAGAATTCATAGATCCAGACGCATTCCATGCCCCCCCCCCAACTAAAGATTGTTGTCCACTTTCAAGGATTCCCTGAAGACCTTGCAAGACCTTGCACTTACAGGTTCCCTTCATCAAGAACACAGTGAACAAAAGAGCCTGGTGCATCCTCAAAGCTTATAAACCAAGTGAGCGTCCAGAAAACTTTCCCTCAAGCTGTTAGCACAAGAGAGGCACGCCGTGAACATAAGTTATTCGCTTCACCACAGGGGCCAGGAAGAACCGCCTTAAATCACGATTCGCAGTCCTTGGCTATCTGTGTGTTGAATCCCGGACAGCAGATTTTCATAGGCAAATTCCAAGAGATGTTTACATACAGGGCTGCGCTCCCTGCACCGCCCCCTTCCCCCATGCATCACCATCTGAGAGGATGGAACCTTCCCCCATCCCATTTGCACAGATGGGTGTTAAGGAATCGAAACACCTGGCTTAATCAGTGTTTTTGCCACCTAGGGACTATCGAGTGGTAGCAAGTGTCAAATATAGTAACACAGTAGACGCGAGTTAAACTGGGCTGCAAAAGGGGGAAAATGCCAACTCAAGTCTGACTTTTCTCGCCCGTGCCTTGGGCTTGGCAGAAAATCGCATCTGGGTAAATATGGCTAAAATCCAGTCCAAGGGAATTTCCGCTGACCGATTTAAGAAAAACAGCCCAAGGTACCCCGGAGGTGTTGGGGGGGGTACCCGTGGCAGGGGCTCCGGGGCTTAGGGTGGAGCCTCTGCTCCGCTCTGCCAGGTCTGAGCCCATCTCTGACTTACCCTCACACTTCAGACCTGGCCTTACTGGGTGGAGAAACGTTTTGGGACCGTTTCCCCCGTGCAGCAGGGCTGGTGTGGCCTGTGTGTGCGAAGGTGTGCGTGTGAGCGCGTGTGCGTGTGTGCTTGTGTGTCCTGGGGCTGGGTGAGGTTCCCAGAAAACCCTGGGCTGGGACCTCCTGCGCCGGGCTTGCTCCCCACTCACCTGCTGCTCCAGCTCGGAAACTGCGGACCGTGTTGCCCTGGCGCAGCGGCGGGGGGCGCTGGGGCTGCGAGCTCCCGCTCGGGGATCCCGGCCGTCCGCGCCGCCGAGGGTGCTGCCTCCGCCCCTGGGACCTGTCATAGAGTCGCAGCATGTGCTCCGACACCTTGTCGTGCAGCGGCAGCGCCGGACCGGAGCCGGCAGCCGCGGGGAGGTGGCGGGGTGCAGCTTGGCGGGGCTCCGGCGCGTCGGCCCGGGCCAGGCTCAGACAGACGCAGGCCAGGCACAGATATAGTAGCCGGCGCTGCCCGGCCATGACGAGGGTCCGCTGCCCGCTGCCAGGAGGGACACAGTCAGCAGCGCCCAGTGTCCAGCTGCAGACGAAGAGGCCGGAGGGCGCGGCGGGGTCCCGGGCACAGAGCCGGACCAGCTGTTCGATGCCCCCGCGGGCAGGTGGGTTCTCGCAGGGCGCTGGGAGCTGCGGGCAGCTGCAGCCGGAGGGTGGGGACCTGGGTATCGGGGGCTACGCGTCCGAGCGTCCCTCTCCGCCCGGTGATCGCGAGCGTCCGCGGGACACTGCCCGGGGCTGGGCCGGCCAGAGCGCGCTCGCCCGCTTATTCCCAGGGATTGGAGCAGCCGCGCCGCGCTCCGTCCGAGTTTTGAATTTTGTATGTGTGTGTCTGTGTGTGCGTGTGTCTGGGCGTGCGTGCGTGTGTGTTTGTGTGCGTGCGGAGGGAGCGAGGGAGAGGGGGGGGTGGGAGGAGAGAGAGAGAGAGAGAGGAGAGAGAGAGAAGGGAGAAAAGAGAAGAGAGGGAAAGAGAGAGGGGGAGAGAGGGGAGGAGGAGGAGGAGAGAGACGAGAGAAAGGAGAGGCAAAAAGAGAGGAGAGAGAGGAGAAGGGAGAGAGAAGAGACAGAGACAGACAGACAGACAGAGAGAGAAAGAGAGGGAGAGAGAGAGCGAGCGAGAGAGAGAGAGAGAGAGAGAGAGAGAGAGAGAGAGAGAGAGAGAGAGAGAGAGAGAGAGAGGCAGAGGCAGAGAAAGGGGAGAGAGCGAGCGCCGTTCCCGCGGGTCGCTGCAGCCGCACCCGGTCTCTCGGTCTCTCCTTTCGTCCCCTCCTCGCCTCTCAGCAAGGCAGTAGCCGGGGGCGACTTGCAGGGGATGGCGACCCTCAAACCGCTGCGGGAGGGAGTGGGGAGGGAGCAGGGATGGGGTGCGGACAGGGAGGGAAAAGGGAGATCTAGGAAGAAGATTCCGAAGGATGGTGTAGTTTAAAAAAGTCTCTTCTGAAACCGGGACGGGCCCGGGCCGCAGGAGGGCAGAGGCTCACCGATTCCTCGGCCCTTCTTCCTCGATTCCACACAATACCTGGCCGGGACGATCCCGCGACTGTCCCAGAGACACAGCGGGCAGCCTTGGGGCGGGCGGGCGTCTGGCCACTCGAGAGACGCCTGCACCCGGCCCCTCGCACTCTAGCCCCCAGGTTCAGTTCATCTGTCTCCCCAGGGGGTAAAACAGACAAATAAAACCGGGGTCCACAGTAATAAAAAGCAAAGCACCCCACCCACCTCTGGGCGTCTGGCTGCGGGGCCCACGGAGCTAACCCTGGGGGTTCTGGGTCAGAATCCAGAGACCGTCCTGGACACGCTAATTCTGAGACCCTCCCCAAAGTCATCTTTTCTGGCACGGATGAACCGATTAGCTAAGAGCCCCGCCCCAGATCCAGTTTAAACCCTAGGCATGCAGTGCTCTGAATTCCACTCTACAGAGGGTGAAATGAGGTAAAGGACCTTTATGGTTGAACAAACGCCAAGTACAAACGTAAGAGGCGTGGGGCTTCAACTCAGGATCTTTCTGTTGGCCTTGTTTTGGGGGTGCCACACCCGGCTTCCTCAGGGCTCACTCCTGGCTCTGTGCTCCCAAACATTCCCTGGCAGTGTTGGGGAAAGTGCAGGCAGGGTGTGAGGGGCCTGGGATCCAACCCATTCTGCTGCGTGGGGGCAGGTACCCTACCCCCTGTAAGATGTCTCTGATCCGACCAGCTCAGAATTCGGATTTCTTTTTTCTTTTTTCTTTTTTTGTTTTTTTTTTTTTTTTTTGCTTTTTGGGTCACACCCAGCGAGAGGCAGGTACAAGTTCTCATCACTACCTCTGGCATGGTTGGGGAGCACACGTGCCTCCAAGAGAGTGGATGGTGCTTAATGAATGCACAGACTCTTGAGTTCTCCTGGTATCCAAAGCCCAGTTTCTGCTTTGAAGACGAATAGCAACACCTCCCTTTCAGAGTTTTGTTTGGAGGCAATTAGAAAAGTGTTTTAAAGGGACTGCCTGGCCTTTAGGAGGGATTTGACTTCTTTCTTATGCCAAATTTATCCCAAATGCAGATTACAATTCTCTCTCCTCTTCTAAACCCATTGTGGTTTCCATGCTGCCCTTAGCCACCCCAGGACTATTCTTCAGATAAAAACACATGCTTCCAGGGTGGCTGTGAGGGATGAAATGAGATCATGTGTGTGATCTGTGCTTGGCCTACACAACATAATAGCTTTTGTGATTAATAATGGGGACTCAATTGCACAACTCAATAGGCCCTACTAACAACTCTCCCTATTTGAGTTGAATCTGTTGGCATTTTTTTCCCATCCCCTCTCTGTTCTCTCAATTTGGGGAGCTACTTCTCTTTCTGGGACTGCCTGTGGAAAGTCCTCCTAGCATCCTTATTCTTTGGCAGGAAAGGATGCCATATTGAGGAGAAAATGATTACAGAGAGGGAAGGCTAGGGCAGAAGAGGCGGTCCAGGGAAGCCTAGGCCTCATCCAGGGGCCCTGGGCACTTTGGAGGTGTAGAAGCAAGGGAGCTGTATTTCTTTAAACTGCTAGAGAAAACTTGATTGTAAGCATTGGGCCCAATTAAACAAGCTCACAAATATTAAGAAAGCTTGTGAGGGCAAGGGGAAAAGGAAAGACCCTAAGGATATGATAGACAGATAATGACCATCATTGTACAACTAAAATTCCGTTGTTGGCAACTTAGTAGATTGTGTAGCCTAAATTACAAAAGAAATTATTTTTAATCAACCGGCTGGTCATCTGTTTGATATGAATTTAAAATTATTTATTGGTACTACTATTAACATGAAAGTGGATTTTCCTGTGTTAGTGGTGTCTTGAGAACTGTATGAAAGTTTTGCATAAAAAACTTGAAAGATTGAAAGCTAGTTTATTGTACAGATGATTCCAAGTCCCTTCCCGATGTCTAGGCCTCTCTGTTACCTGTGAACAAATTCGTGGTCCTGTCACATGCAGTCTACTCGCCTCCCATGAACAGTGGTCCAGTCCTGATCCTGTGCTGATTTCTCTGTCCTGTGTGTGCTCTCTCAGCCTCCTGCATGTGACCAAGATCCCTGTGCTTGGCCCTGCTGCTGGACCTCCCAACTGTACCCCAGAGGCCCTGTTGTCCTATCCCAGCTTTCCTTAGTCTCCAGCATAACCCATGGACATAGGTAAGACTCCTGTGCTC
Organism: Cryptotis parvus; assembly: GCA_021461705.1. Classification (NCBI taxonomy): domain Eukaryota; kingdom Metazoa; phylum Chordata; class Mammalia; order Eulipotyphla; family Soricidae; genus Cryptotis; species Cryptotis parvus. The sequence goes on along the minus strand of JAJIBD010007154.1, from coordinate 45,695 downwards.
AGTACCTTGCCATTACTGGGCATCCATGCCCTACCTGAACCTGAACTATCCTGGTCATCCAAGCCCTCCTGTAACCTGGGTCTCTGAGCCCAGCCCATACCTGCATCTGCCCTTGTCTGGCTTTACATGGCCTATCTGTACTGGGCCTTGTACCTGGGCATGCTACTCTACCTGATCCAGTGAGGGAGAGAGTGAGCTGACATGGGGAGCAGCTGGCAAGAGAGAGAGGGAGGGTCTGGGGGTGCCTTTATTTGCTGCCAAATCCCACCCCCAGGTGTCTCCTTCTACATTCTGAGTGGTACCTATTCCATGGATATGATTGGCTACCTGTGACCTGGCGCTTTCCACCTGCTGTATGTTGGTGGTAGGAATCGAAGCTCAAGGACTCATATGTTGAAAGTGAGCTCTCTACATTGGAGCTCCACCCTGTCCATCACTGACCATTCAATATGTAGTTACAGGGGCCAGAGCGATAGCACAGCGGGTAGGGCACTTGCCTTGCATGTGGCCAACCCGAGTTCATCACCGGCATCCCAAAAGTAATTCCCCAAGCACCGCCAGAAGTAATTCATGAGCGAAGAGCCAGGAGAATCCCCTGAGCAGCACTGGGTATGATCCCCCAAAAAAGTAGTTACAATTTTCATTGAATTGCACAAGTTTTGTATGTGCCTTTTATGTTAACCTCTTATTAATATGTAAGGAGCACTTGTCCTCTGTCGTCTCCCCTCCAGTAGGCTATGTTTTTGCTTGTCTTCATTTTCTTGGGTTGTACCAAAAATATTTCAATTTGATGTAGTACTAATTATTTATTTCAGTTCTCTTGCCCTTGGGGTTGGAGTCCCATTAAGCATCTCTAATACTGACATTATGAATGTTCCATTTAACACTGTCTTCTATATAATTTATTATTTTAGGTCTTAGATCTTTTGTCTTTAGTTTTTGAATTTATATTTGTATAAGGGATTAAAGAGTAATGAGTTTTATTGTTTTGGAATTAGTCGTCAAGTTTTCCCAATTGCTAAATTATTACACCAGACTAGAACTGAGTATTGAGTGTAGGCAAAGGTATAAACATGATGACCCCTAAATGTGTATGTATTGCAAGCCACAATGTGTAAGGGGGAGAGAGAGAGAGAGAGAGAGAGAGAGAGAGAGGGAGAGAGAGGGAGAGAGAGGAAAAGCCTGTTATAGAGCCAGACTGGGGGAGAGGAGAGGGTATCTGGGGACACTGGTGGTAGGAAATGTAAACTGGTGGAGGGAGGGTACTGGAACACTGTATGACTGAAATCAAATCATGAACATCTTTGTAATTGTATATCTCATGGTTTTATAATAAAATTAATTAAAAAATTAAATGTTTCCCAACTGCTTTTTCAAGAGTCTCTTCTTTTAGATATTTGATTATAAATTTAATATTAAAATACACATGATTTCATTTTTGGAGATTTCAGGTATATACCATAGATGATCATTTCTATTTTGTATTCTAGTGCTACACAGTTCAAATTACTGTTTTTCAATATAATTTTAGGTCAGGTAACATACTTCCACTTTTATTCCTCAGGATTTCATAAAACCTTGGTATTTTTTGCTCTAGTCTCTTTTAAAATGTTCTTAGAAATCCGACGGAGAATCAGTGAAATCCATATTGCTTTTTGGTATAATGGATATTTGACTGCATTCATCCTTTTCATTCATGTGTCTTTATATCTCAATGTCTTATTCTATATATTTTCCAGTATCTTGTACTGTAAGACGCATTCTTATCATGCTAGTTTTCATTATACTGGTCTTAAAGCTTAAATTTATTCTTAGGTACTTTATTTTTGATGCAGTTGAATGTAGGATTGCTTTTGTTATTTCTTCATATTGTTCATTATTTGCATGTAGGAATACAACAGATTTCTGTGGACTGATTTCACAGTCAGCTGCCTTTTTAATTAATTGTTTCTAATGGTTTTTAAGGCTTTCCTATTATGACCACACAGCAGTCAAATAATGATAGTTTCACTGCTGTCTTGGTCGAAATTCTTTTATTTTTTGTCTATTTGCTCTAGCTAAGACCTATACACTAAAATAAATAGATGTTGTGATAGAGGACAGCTTTTTCTTGTTCCTGAGTTTAAATGCAAATATTTTGTGTTCCACCACTGAACATGATATTAGCCATAGGTTTTTAGTGTGTGACCTTGATTATGCAGACATATGTTACTTATATGTTCATTTTATAGAATATGACTCTCAGGGAGTTTGTAAAGGATCATTGGACACTCCATTTCAAGAGACACAGCAAATGCTTAAGAAGGTTATTATGAGTTAAGAAAAAGGCTTGATGTGTTTAATCTAAAGAAACCAAACCATACCTACCCTTATTTTTCAGACCCAATAGTATATCCAGGAAGAACAAAGTAATAATTAGTAGGAAGATGTTAATCAGAGATTGATCCCTAACTAATACTCTCCTTTAATTGCATAATTGAATTAGAAAGTGTGGGTAGAAGTCAGAAATCTGAGGAATACTTGGGGCAGCCAAATCCCGGTGAGTGGCTCATTATGGAAAACATACACACAGGATGATGAAGCCATGGATAGGAACAGGTGAGGACAGCAGCAACATTTTTCAGCAATAATAAATAAATGAGACCCACGTCAAAGCCTCTGAGTACCCTCCTGGGAAGACAAATTGAAAATGAATTAGAAATAGCAACACTCTCAACAAAACACCTGGAGATATCATCTTGTGATGTTTCAAGATCATTCGTATGGCAGAGATGTAGAGAGAGGGACCCTGAATTTACTGTTGGCTGAATGCAAATTGCTTAATTCTTTATGAAAGGTAGCATGATGTTTCTTAAAATAGTGAAAGAATTGAACGACCTTATGATTTAGCAATTATTATTCTAGGCCTTTATTCTTTTATTCACCATAACAATAAATAAAAAAATGAATGATGCCTTAATTTATTGCAAGGCTACTTACAATGCTAACGATCTGGAAACAGCTCAAGTACCCAATGACAAAAGAGGGTAAGGAAATTGTAGTCTGAGTATACCACAGATTCTACACAGTTATAAGCAAATATGAAGTTGTTTTTATTTGTTTTTTTTTTTTTAGAATTTTACTTTTTGGGTCACACCCAGCAATGCTCAGGAATTACTTCTGGCAGTGCTTGGGAGACCATATGGATTGCCGAGGATTGAACCCGGTTTGCCGCATGCAAGGCAAACGCCCCCCCCCACTTGCCCCCCACCCCTTTTTTCAGAATTTTAGAAAAAAATTAGTGCTGAAACATTCTGTTTTAACTTGAAGGTGCATGCCAAATAGACACTCATGAATGAAACTTTGGAACTCAGATGTCAGCTAGCTCCCAAAATAATCAATCATACAGGAATATTAGCAGCATCAGGGTTGAAGAGATATTGCAGTGGGCAGGACATTTATCTTGTTTATGGAGTGATCCCTAAGCACAGAGCCAAGAGTTAGCCCTTAGTACCAGTGGGTATGACAAAAAAGAAAAGAAAGAAAAAAGAAAAACAATCTCTCATCAACAATTATTATTGCATACTTACTAGAGTAATGGGAAAATCCATTAGAATGTCTTTTTTGGCTTGGAGGAACTTAAATTTTAGTAGGTAAATCTAAGAAACAAACATGAGATAATGAACAAATAAGTCAAGAATTAATATACTATTTGATTATTTTTTATAGGCTATGCCCAAGATTTGCTTCCTGTTCAAAGCAGGATATAAGTGATAGAAGGAATATCTGAAGAAGATTTCCTAAAAAATGGTTGGGTGGATTTTGCCTAACTCTGACAATGAAGCCAGGCTTTAGGTAAGTAAAACATAAAGGATGAGTTAGAAGAAAATAATAGTAAGAGATAAGTCCCAGGAGTGAACATGTCCTGCCATACTTATAAAACAGCATCTCCTTGGGATCAAGATAGACTCAGTTTTAAGAGTTTGTATGCTTGAGAACACAGAACAGAAATGGACTGTGGGTGAAGCATGAATTTATGGGTGACCTTCTCTGATAGATCAAGAGGGAGTAGTGAATTATAGAAAGTTTTTGAAAAGAAAAACCTTCTAAAAGTCAAAACTCCCCAAAAACAATCCAGAAAATTTTCAAGAAATAATGTTTCTTGCCTTCAGATGCACAGGAACAGAAGTTAGAAAACAATCTGTGGATATTTTGAGTTGATTCAATATCAGAGAGTTTATTATTATAGCTTAATATTACTTGCAAAATTATTTATATATAATTCATAGTTGCTTAAGCAAATAGAGTTTTATTCAATGGTTTTAAAAAGTTTGCACTCAAAAAGCTGTTGGTATTTGTGTCATGGTATGACACTGTCTATCATTACTAGTGGCATTTATGTGACTTATTTGTCATTTTCCTCTTTCTTGTTTCCCCAGGGTTATCATATCTCTTTCAATTCCAATCAAGTCCCCACTCAAGGAACAATGAGATAAGGGAGACACACTACCTTGTTATTACTTTCATCAGAAGAAACAAAAGCTCTCTAGAGCCAGGGAAGTCTCTGAACTATCACTTGATCACTTCATCACTTGACATCCCATTATTCATCGATTTGCTTGAGCAGGAGCCAGTAACATTTCCATTTGACTCTATCAAGTGCCAGTGTAGCCCAATGGCATCTAGTTGCTTCAGGAATACAAAGAGCCTCAAACCGTTCAGTGTCTTGAAGAAGAAGTCTGACCATCTTGTAGGTGGGTGGCCACGTGATCTTTTGACATCCCATGGGATCCAGTCAGTAATGGCTCTAGTACAGCTGTCATCTCCAAATCGGATTACATGTCCAGCACATCTGATTTTTGATGCCTTGGCAAACGAGACAGCATCCCTGACTCTGGAACAGAGATGGAGGTTGGAGCTCCGGATTCCTTCTTTCACTTGAGTGAGGCGTGATATTCCAAGCATAGCTCTTTTAATTCCTCTGAAATATCACTGGTCAAAATTTTCAAATGGTTTATCTGGGTCTGGACACACTCTCACTCTAAAATAGAATTTGAATTCAGATGTCAAAGAAGAAGGAGAAGTGAGAACAGTAACTATATTCCACAAACATCCTTTTAAATTTTGAAATTCTATGAACTTTAAGTCATTTCTATTATTTTTTTCTGGCCTGCTTGCTTGCTTATTTCTCTAAAAAAAGCATTTCTTTATCCATCTGCTTCACAAATTATCATCCTATAATTTTCTTGTTGAACTGTGAACTTTAAAAATAGCATAGAACTCACATTTCATCACTACTTACAACTTCTGTGATTATAGCACTTATTTATTTCTTACCATCTGCAATGTAATATTTGTCCTATAGTAAAACTTTTTTAATAAAACATAACAGTTTGAGTTATTACCAACCTCCTCAGACTTCCGGTTTTCATATCTTTGTTTGATGTTTTCTGTCCTGGAAAAGCTCTTCTTTTTCTATTGTATTTATATGATATAAATGTATATATGTGTGACATTATTCCTAACCCTTTTTACCTATTTGATTATCCTCATCACTACTAATCGCTGCATAAACATTTAATGTCTATTCTTTTTCAGACTAATGTGATATAGAATACAAAGATGAGATGAAATAATCCCTGATCATTGAATAGTCTACAGGGGAGATAGGAATATTTTCATTTAAGAAATCTTAAGTTAATTCCATCTGTTTGAGTAAGACTAGAAGCAGTGCATGTAGCAATGGATATTTAAAGTGATATTTGAAACTTAGGCAAGTGATTTCCCAGAAGCATTTAGATAAGGTGTTCCAGGAAGGAAAAGAATTAAGAAGCCAGGAGAGGCAATCTTGAATCTTCTTTGAACATACCAGTTTCTTTGGCCCTTCCCAAAGAGCTCCTCAACTAATTTTAGCTATGTTTTTCTATTTATTTATCAAGAAGTCCATAAAGTGACCTGACCTACCCTGAACTTTATCAAATTTCAGATTCCCATCTTTCTCTGGCTAATTCCTACTTGCTTCCTTGTAATCTGCTAGTTCTTTCTCATTTATTTTGGCTAAAATTGATGACACAATTTTTTGTTACACCATTGAGACAAAGTGGAACTTACAAACAAAAATGATCTAAAGGTTCATGGAAGGAAATGCACAGGAACCTACACCCTTCACAATCAGGTCATATATTTAACTCTTGATTTTCTGTCACTGGGAACTGTTTCTTCTGGACTTCTAGAAACTGTTGAACTCTAGAATTTTCACATACACATGTGTGTGCACACACACACACACACACACACACACTCCTCCAAGCAGTGCCCAAGAGTCTGAAGAATTACTCCTGGTGAAATTTGGTCAACCGATCAGCTAGCTACCTCAGTATAAGGGTTTGGCAATGTGATACCATTTGTATCCAGAAGTGCTGGGAACCACCCGACACATCCAGCATTGGTTTGGTTTTAGCCTATGATAGAGACTGAACTCTAGATTTTTGTTCACTTATCTCCCTGGCCGTTTGCTAGCAATATTTTATACTAGATACCAGAAATTCTTTCTAGATGCTAAATAGGCAACCAAGAACAAAGTAAACAAAGGGAATATTTGTGTTTTGTCTTCTTTTAATTTTCTTCTCTTTAAAAAATCTAGGGTCAAGACTGTAAGATTCAGAGATTCACAGATAGATTTTTTTCTCGCTCATAAATATCTATTGAGTGTACATTATGAGTTGCACGTTACTTTATAAGCTGAGAATACATCCATAACTAAAGACTTAAATCTTCTAAACTTGTGGAGTTGATAGTTCAAGCAAAATGGATATAAACTCTCTCAAAAATAAACCAATTTTACAGAAGGATCATGAATAAAGCAAAAGAAATAGGGTCAATTATGTGTAACTGGAGGGTCATATTTTAAGGACTCATGTTTGAGGACTGTGAGGTGGTAAATCAAAGACTCTAGAATTGACACCTGAATGACAGGAAAGAGAGGCATAAGAGATCTGGCAGGACAATGATCTAGACAATGGGAAACATTGGGAAGGAAACTCAGCTGAGCGCTTTCTAAAGACTCCATGTATGATTCACTTGGAGCATGAGCAGTCACAGAGGGCTTTACCCAGAGGTTTGATCCTGTTCTTTCTTTATAATAGAAAAATCAGGGTTAGGTAGAAATGGGAATGCACTTTATTTACAAAAATGAAATACAAAGTCCTTAATGGTGTTGATGGTTATGCATCCTTTATGCTCACTCCCACACCAGCTTCCTTATACACTGTTACATGCTTCACAGATATTTGCAAAATTGAATCCAGTTCAATAGTGAAAAGTAGACTGAGGGGTGTCATTTATATTTCTTCTACCTTTACTTCTCCCTATGTAAATATGTAAAATTAAAAAAAAGTTTTATCTACTTGGTTTTAGTCAGCATCTTCTTTCATATTGCATGCATTTATTTTCTTTTTAATCTGTCTTTTCTTCTTTTTATTGGGCAGGGGGACTACAGCAATCAGGACTCACTCCTGAATCTGTGCTCAAAAATCACTTCTGCCTGTGCTCAGGTCATGATATTTAATATAGGGTTTTGAATAGCGGTTTACGGCATACAAGACAAGCAACTTAAACCCTGAACTATCTCTCTGACCCTTGACCAATTTTTCAGTGAAGGTATTACTTAAATTTTTGATGACAGTAAAATGAAAGATGAATATACAAAGCAAAGACTCACACACACGGGGCAGAGCTGCTACTTACTCTCCCTGTGCCCAGCTGATCACGAGGTGTCTGGGAGAGATGGCTGGTTCTAGCCCTGGCCTGCCACCCCAGCAGAACCTCGCAAGAAGCCAGAGGAACCCTCACACCATGAGGGCCTCCATTTTCCACATCCAGACCCCCTCTTCTTAGAGCTCCACCCAGCAGAAGTGCTGATCACAGCCCTGCTTGCGCAGCCGCTTTGTGGCCGCACGGTTCATCAATAATTGCTCGAGTTTTGAGGTGACTTATAGAGTATCCCACCCACACGGCAGAGCCTGGCAAGCTACCTGTGTCATATTTGACATGCCAAATACCAGTAACAATTATAAACCTTATTTCATGACCTGATGGAATGGTTTGAGGCTCTTTATGTTCCTGGAGCGGGATGATGCCCTTGGGCTATCTTGCATGTGACAGGACGTATTGAGATGTTAATGGTGCCCGCTTGAGCAATTCAAGAAGACAGTGATACAGTGATAGAGTGAATATACAAAACTAATATGAACACAAAAGCAAACTTATCATCTTCCTTCTTTCTTTTTCTATGCCTAGGCATAAAATAGTTTAATGTAAATTATATATTTATAATAACTTAGATTTTTGACATTTGACCTCTAATTATAAGTAAAACATTATGTTATAAAATAATCTTAATTACTGTCCCCTCCCTTCCCACTCTGACTTCTTCCCCTACTGACTTTACTTTACTTTACTTCTACCAAGGAGAAATGGTGATTTCTCCTTGGTAGACTATCTGTCCCATGCTTGAAGCATAGCATAAAAAATCTGCAAGCCCAGCTTAAAAGATTTCCTATCACTGATGAGTAATTGTGTCTTTGTGATTTGGATGGTTGAATTGTCTCATTGGGAGCTATTGCCCCTGTGACCACAGTGTTTTCTGTAGATCCAGGCAAACCACTAGTACTTATCTACTGTCCTGCTTGGTTTCTCCCTAATGGCATTTCAGAAAGTTGTTCCTTAATAATCATGTTTCAATAAAATAAAAAAAAATGGTTCCAAACAGTGGTACTCAGGGGCCTATCCTGATAGAGTACTGGACAGTGCTTGGGGTACCATGATGTGTCAAGAATTGTATCTGGGCTTCCTGTATGCATTCCAGCCCTTTAAGCTGACTGTAAAGCCTGGCAATCTACCGTGTTTTATTTACTTTTTATGCCAAAGAGTAGTAACTATTATGGACCTAAGTTCCATAACCTGAAGAATGGTTTCGGGCTCCTCCGGTCCCTGTAGCAATTAAATGCCCTTGGGTTGCACTTGCTTGTGACAGGACTAATGGAGATGTTACTAGTGCCCACTCGAGCAAATCGATGAACAGTGATACCTGACATAAACCTGACCTAAGTTTAAGTTCTTATGGACTGTATAAAGATTTTTGTTCCCTAAGTTATCTCTTTTTTGAGTATAGTCTTTTCTGTACACAGAAATATCCTGATTCTGATTCTTGTCTTTTGGGAAAAGCTATGACTGAAAATACCATCCACTGTTCATTGATTCCTTAGTTGAGTTTCTAAAACTCAACACTAAAATTTCTTCATGTCATTGCAGTTGTCCCATGAACAATTTAATGAACTTTTTGTTTGTTTTCAATCACACCCAGTGGTGTTATCTTGTTCTTCTTGTGGGCTCTGGGCTCTGGGCTCACTCCTGACCCTTAGGGACAATTGCTGGACATTGAACTTGGGTTGACTGCATACAAAACAAGCACCCTACCTAAGCTACTATATACTCTGGTCCTTCCATTCAAATTCCATCCGTATCTCCACATTCTCCAGGGAAGTCCTTCCACTGAGCTTCTATTGGTAAAAACGGATTGACTGCAAAACACTTCCCTCCAGCTTTCTCTTCACTCAACTCTCAAGTTGAGACTCTTCTCCACATTTCTCCACTTTCAAAATTCTGCTTTGTTTTTGCCCCTCTCCCTTCCCATCAACCCCTGTACCTAAATGTAGTCATGGAGCTTATTGGCAATGGGACTGTGGACAAAAGAAGACAATGGCCTTCTAATATCTAGAGATGAGATGAAATGTACTTAGCAGGAAGAAATGCTTTTTGCTTGTTACCTCAGCAACCTAAGGATCCCATTAGCAAGATTACAAGCATCTGCCTCTTTACCCTACATATTTCTGGGTGTAACTGTTGAGATGACCCTCATAAAACTTAACAGGGTCAACGAAAATTGCTTAGGTATGATGATAAATGCTTAAAAATATTGGCAGGTGGGTGTAGAAGCTGTAAGTATCACCACTGGGAACTAATTTATTTTTTATTTTTGCTTCAGGACTTCCAGATGTTTTTCTGTTGTTCTTTTTCCCCTAGGGAGATCATTTCATTATTAGCATTATTTTATTTATTTATATATTTTGTTTTCAGGGCCACACCCAGTGGTGTTCAGGGCTTAAACATGGCTCTGGGCTCAGGGGATTATATGTTCTATGGGCAGTCGATTCTGGCTAGCTACTGGTAAGGCAAGCACCTTACCTGCTATACTATCTCTCTGGCCCAAGGGAAGTAATATTAAACTGTCCTTGGATATCTGCCCACAGAAAGGTAAACAGCTCTCTTTGACTACAAATGATCACCACCAACAACTCCTCCACCCTGTTTTTCAATTTTTGAACTTGGGGGTAAATTCTTGCCTTATAAAATGAAGGTCTAGATAACTCTGGCAAGGGAACCAAGCCCTGCAAACCTGTTCGTTTACTGGGCAATGAAGAGTGATTACATAAACACTATGTAAATATTGCAAGTATCCATGTTGTCAATCCTGGTAACGAATGCTGAGCTGTAAACAGACCAGGGCTTTCTGGATAGTGCTTGGCGAGTGGAGGATGATTTGACTGGACAGGAATTAAAATTGAATGGAAGTCAACATATCAGCTCTACCGAAGTTGAGCGTAGCAAGCGCTACTGCTTTCCCATTTATTTATTTATGTTTTTTGCCAGCCCCACATCCATACTAAGTTAGCAAAGTGTTTTATTGAAATACACATTTTGAAGGAAGTATGATAGATTGAGAAGAGATTTGTGATCGTCTTTATAGTTTAGTTTATAGCTAGAATATTTCTATGGAAGTAACACTCATGCTATATGTTTCAGGTATCCGTCATTACAGAAGAACAGCTGCATATAATACCTTAACTTCATTGCCAAATGTTCAATTCTGTTATTTCCCATGTACTATGTATTTTTGACTTTGGGACTTGATAAGGAATGTGCTCAGAGGATCTGTCGCTGTCCTGTGGCAGTTCTTCTTGTCCTAAAACACTGGTGCAAATGACTACATTATGACAGAGAACCAAACCAAAGTGCAAATCCTTTCCAGATTAGAAAGCTTCTTTTTAAAAAAAAAATTAAAGTTTCCTGTATAACTCCACACCATTATTATTTGATACATAAACACAAAAGAACTGCATTGACCATCTAAAGTGTTAATTTGAAAAAATGATTCCTCTATCTAGAGTGTAGCTTCTTTCAGTTTTCTTCTTGTTTTTTGGGGCTATACCTGGTGTACGCGGGGATACTCCTGACTTGGTGCCCAAAAAGCCCACTTGGTGGGACTTGGGGGACCTTCTGTGTTGCTGGGATTAAACCTGGGTCTTCCACATGCAAGGAAAACACTCTACCTATTGTTCTCTCTTTGGCTCACAGAATGCAGCTTGTTCAGGTCAAAATATTTTCCTATTGCTCTTATAGAGTGGTCATTTACCACTGTCTTGGTCATAGTGGTCCCTTCCCTATCCCAACTGCCCAATCATCAACAGTTTAGTAATGGTAAATTACATGGTGATTAAATTAAAAGAAAATTTCCCCATTGCCTGGGACAACTCTTTGCTTAAAGTAGATATCCATTCTGTAAATGGTAATACTTTCTAGAAGGGCAACTGACAGAATGTCTAAGGCACAGTGACATTCAGTGCTGTCAGTAAGATGGCAGAAGTTGGAAAAAAAGTGGTTGCTTTTTCTCCTATTGCTCCTTCTTTTCCTCCTCCTCCTCCTCCTCCTCCTCCTCCTCCTCCTCTTCTTATTCCTCCTCCTCCACCCTCTTCTTCTTCTTCTTCCTCCTCCTCTTCCTCTTCTTCCTTTGTCCTCTTCTTCCTCTTCTTTTTCCTCCTCTTCCTCCTCCTTCTCTTCATCCTCCTTCCTCCTCCTCCTCTTCCTCTTCTTTTATCTAACTATTATCTCTTCCATTGTCAGTAGAACTGCACAGAAGAACCTTAATTTAATTATATGTATTTATTTTTCTTTGTGTAGAGAAACACAATACAAAATTTTTAATAGCTAAAATAATAGGGAAGTTAATTATTTATTGAGGTATGATAATTTACTTATATACTTATATTCTACTTTTTTAGTGCTATTGCACCACACTCCATTATGGAAATATGTCTCCACCACCGTCAGTAAGCCCATTTTTACTGGGCTTCCCTAATTGACTTCCTTGGATATGTTATCTTGTTGATTATTGTCTATTCTTTAACCTTGTTCTTAGTGTTCCATGTCTTTGCCAGTACTTGCTTTTAGCAATGTCTTATATATTTATGTGTATATATATATATATATATAGCCATTCTCACTGGATTTACATGATATTTGAGTAATCAGAACACATGTTATTAATTTTTTTTATTTCCATGCACTCAACAGGTACATAATATGATTGTCATCTTGAAATCCCTAACACAAAGAATATTTCAAAATATGTGAGAGTGATCATATGGCATATTTCAGTCCCTAAGCATTTTGTTCCCATCTATGTCTTGAATTATATATGATAAACTATCTATTTCAAACTTTGCCCTACACAAATCCCATCACTAGGCCATGGGCAACTAGTTATTTTCCTGGTAGTTTAAAATTACACCCTCTTTCCTCTCCCTCCTCTGTTGATCTCAAATGCTGCTGATCTTAGACATACTGAGGAAAATGTCTACTCAACTAGGTGAAAGAAATTGTACGTAGTGGAAGTGTTTGGATTACATTCCCAGAAAATAGAAGGAAATGGTTCATTTTGCTAAAAAGTATTTGGATGCAGGGAATGGAGTTAGAAAAAAAGTCTGATATTCTGCTACAGAAATGGCTCAGACAGATGGAAGTGTTTCCTGATGTCAGGTAATTGCAGGCATATTCTTTTAATTCCCATGTTTGTCCTCAAGACCAAACAAAGCCTCAGTATATTTGCTGATGTAGTTGGAGATGAATTTTCTCCTGTTCTTGCTCTCTGGGCTGGCAGAGTATGTAAGTACTGTGAATACAACCCTGGGTAGCACAGTTAGTGAGCTACAGGAAGGGAACTCTCCATCAGAGATTCAAAGAGCTCCTTTCTTTGGTTCTTGAAATACAGCCAGCCTTCAAGAGCCCCCCTAATAAAAGGTAGATATCCCTGGGAAGGCTAACACCTTGAGCATTATCAACTGGTATCAGTTAACACCTTGAGGGAAACTTAGGAAAGTTGCCAGAAGTTGATAAGGAAAGAAAGGGAAGCAAAAATAGCACTTGGATAAAGTATTGCCAACTTCACTCTTTGCTCCAAGATTCTCCCTGCTTGATTCTGCCTCGAGAACATGTGGATTTCTATCTTACTTCAGTGGCCTTGGACAAGTCATTCAGCTAAACCAGTTTCTAGTTAGACTGTTAAGGTGAGAGTAATTATTCTTTATCACACGAAGGGTGTTGGAGAATTTATGGTCTATAAAACATGTGAGATTTTCAGTGTGAGGCAATTCATAAGTACAAAGTGTTATTATTGCTTTTATTACAGGATTGTAAAGTTCATCATGGTAGCATCATAATAGTAATATTTTGTGGAAGTACTTATCTCTAATTCTGCTGAAAGGTGTACCTATTTCTATCTACTTGCTGGGCTGTGATAGAATTACTACTAAATATTGATGAATACTGATTAAGTTCTGATAGAAAGGCAATGCTGTTGACTTTTATTACCAGACACAGGTGTTTTATAGTATTTCTTATCTAAGAGTAATATTCTAGCACAGAGTTAAACTATGCTCAAAGTCAGTCTGGGTGAAATTTTATTTTAAGCCCTATGAACTAGCAAGAAGGCCTTCCTCTAGTCCAGCGCTACTTTTTAAACCTTTTTTTAAGGGAGCATTTTCTTTTTCATTTTGTTATGTTTTGTTTGTTGGGGCCATACCCAGTGGTGCTCAGGTATTATTCCTGGCTTTTCACTCAGGGATCACGTCTCATGTGCTTAGTGGATCATGTGGGATGCCAATAATTGCACCTGGGTCCACCTTGTGCAAGGCAGTTCTCTACCCACTGTACTATAGTTCCAGCCCAATAATTGTTTTGTATTGGTCTTTAATGTTAGGAACACTTGTATTCATGCCACTCTAGAACTACTGCTTTTCATGTCCCAAGTCTTTTCCATTCATAGAAACAGAACAATAGCCAAGATTGGCCTCTTTCCTTCATGTTTGAATAATCTATAATTACTGCCTAAAGCCTAACATACTTAATTCTCAAACTCTGCAGTCTAGAATTCAGGGGCCTCTATCTTTTGCTAGCTTTATTTCTATTTTTATCTTCCCACAACTCAATATATCTAATAATTTCTCCATGAATGACCTACCCTCTGTGTAAACTTTATGACTTCAACAGTTTTACTCTCTGTACTGTGAAAAGCATCTGGTTCACAGTAGCTGTTCAATAAAGACATGTTGAATGCATGAATAAATGATTTAAACCATGAAACACTTCATTCTCTCTCTTAATATGTGTTTATTGAGTCTTCAAAGTCAGGCTCAAAATTCAATTCCTTCAGGCAACTTTTAAATTCAATGTGATGAATCATTAAGCATACACCAAATGCTTAACACAATAACCTCCTTGACGGTTCATACTGCTATTTAAACTCCACACTTAAAATTCAAATTTAATTCTTCTGATTTTCTGCTTCATGGGAGTGTTTATGAGATACGGTGTGTTTTCTATGTAAGAGAATGGGTTTAGGTGTCATGACTGAGTCTTGACCTTACTCCTCTCTAACTGTGATTTGAGAATAGCTTATTGTAAACTTTAGTGATACACTCTACAGCACACATTAGTGTAAAATTATGATTTGGTTTTTCTGAGGAATAAATTAAATAACACCATTCTATCAGCTTTCTAACCTTCCAATATATGGAAAAGTATTGCTAAGTGATTTCTGCAAATATTTGTACATGTTGGGAAACCACACTGATAGGAAAAGTCTTCCCATGGCTAGAACTTTACAAAATGTAGTTGGTGGTGCATGGTGAAAACTTTAAACTGTCTTAAATTATACCTTGCATAATGTTTTATTTTAAACAAGCATGTTGTAGCTTGTATCAGTCATTCATTCTTGATTACTGCCAAATAACATTTCTGTATGGACAGACCAGAATTTTGTTAATTCATTCATGTATTGATTGACATTTGGATTATTTTCCTGCTTTGGTTATTGTAAATAGAATTACTAAGATCAGTATGTACAAATTTTTCCTTGAACATAAAGACAAGATACATTACATAATTGCACTTTTACTTAATATCCAGAAGAGGAAAATCTCAAGAGACAGAAAACAGATTAGTGGCTGTCAGCATTTGGGCAGAGTGACTAATTAGTGGGATTCTGTTGAGGTGATGCAAAGGATCTCTATCTTTTGGTGTTGACAACTTCATACTGGTCTGCAACTTAAGAGAGTTGAAATGATAGTTTTTATGTTATATGCACTTTACCATACATGCAACCAACCTACGCAGTGCTAAATAACTGGATAACTTATAGCTAACAATTGAAATATTTTGCAAATCACTGTAACTTTAATGTTTCTTCTCAACAGGTAATTTGCTGCAGGGAAAAGATACTTAGATGTAGGGTAACCAACTTGTCCTGGCTTGCCCAGCTTTATCCTAGTTTTTGCACTGAAATGACCATGTTTAGTGCAATCCATCTGTCCTAAGGTAAATAGGATGTTTAGTCATTTTATGAGAAACAGAACCAATTAAGACAGACTCACACACAGATACCTCAAGAAGAGATATAAACTGATCTATCCCTATTGGGAGGTTTATTTTAAGGTTTTGAGTCACATAACTATTAGTTTTGGAAAGTTTGAGCTACTTAAGTCAGGTCAGCAAACTGGAAATTCAGATAAGAATCAATATCGCAATCTTGATCTTGAAAAAGAGAAAAAGGCAAAAAAAACAGAGCAGGATGGTAAGTTGGAAACTCAGGCAGAATTTTTATAGGCTTTTGGCAGAATTCCTTCTTCAGGAAGCCTCATCTATTAAGTTCTTTAACTGATTGGGTAAAGCCCACCTACATCATGCACAGTAATCTGCTTTACTCACTGTTAACTGATTGGAAACTTTAGTCATATTTACGCATATGTTCACAATATCTAGAGTTTGATGAAACATGTAGGAACTATGGCTAAACAAGTTAAACAAAATGAACATTGCACTTATTTTAAATGCCTCTCACAAAGTTTGTTCTACTATAATCTTGAGGATGCAGTAGAAATCACTTGATCACTTGTTCACTTGATCATTTGACATTCCATCATTCATCGACTTGCTCGAGCGGGCACCAGTAACATCTCCATTTGACCCTATTATGTGCCAGTATAGCCCAATGTCATCTGGTTGCTTCAGGAATACGAAGAGCCTCAAACCGTTCTTTCAGGGTCTTGACGAAGAAGTCTGACCATCTTGTAGGTGGGCAGCCACGTGCTCTTTAACATCCCATGTGATCCAGTTGGTAACAGCTCTAGTCCAGCGGTTGCCTCCAAATCGCATTACATGTCCAGCCCATCTGATTTTCGATGCCTTGGCAAATGAGACAGCGCCCTGACTCTGGAACAGCGACGGAGGTTGGAACTATGGTTTGCACAACCATAGTTGTGCAAATATGGATTGCACAAACAAATTTGTCCAAATTTGTCCAAGTAGTACAAAGTAGTAGTAGAGTGCACTACTGCTCTGACTTCAGAAAACATTGATTTTTATTATATGCTGCATGGAATCATAGCTAAAATTTATTCTTCACATAGAGATACTACAGTGATGGAGCAGAGATGTGAGCCAGGACACTAAGACTGAACCAACTGAATGGAGTCAAAGGTTGAATTTAAATCTTGGGTTTTTCTCAATGGTTTATGAAACTTGGGAAAGTCATTTCATATCTCTGGGCCTCTATTTACCTATTAAACATGCTGTAATTTTTATTATAAGAGCATTAGAAGGCACACATAAAATGCTAAGTTCCTGATTTATTCATTTGTGTCCTCAACCTTTGTAGTCATTTCTGGACATGTGCAAGAGAAAGAATGTTGACTGTCCAATCAGCTTTCAGTACATACAGGGGCGCTGTAAAGAGTGTAGCTCTATAGAGAACTTAAGTAAATAAGAGTCACCAAGCACTTCATTATTTGAATTCAAATTAAAAAATTTGGGGTCCAAACAAGTCGGCACTTCAGGAGGCCCCAAGGGTCATCCCTGAGATTCTTGGCCAACTAGTTTCAGCGTTCAGAGGTAGGGTCTGAGAAAGCTGTGCTCTAGATCCCACAGTGTTGAGGACTGTCTGACCAGCCTGGGCCCAACAGGATCTCACTCAGCGGTGCCCAGTGTCTCCCACTGTAGACCTAGTGAGCTGTAGGGATGCTGAGTGCTTGGGATTGAGCTGGTGTTGGCCACGTGTACATCCTGTGCTTTAATACCTGTACTTCCTCTCTGGCACTTCATTCTGCACCTTAATAAATTCTGAACTGTTAGAGTCCATTTATAGGCATTATTTATTTAGTCATCAGAAGCACTCAATGATGTACTGATTGTAAGCATTTCCATTTTACCATAAGGTAATTAAGGTAACCAATTACTGCAAGGTAATCAATAAATTAACTTATCATTCCAACCAGTAAGTGTAGAACTAGATTATAAACTCAGTGTCCAGAACAATGTTCCCTATTCTTCGGCACAGTGGCTGGTAACAGATTGAAACTAGATGAAATGAAGTATACTTTCTAGCTGGATGCTCTTGGACAAATTTTTTAAGTTATCTGGAACCCTACTAAATTGGTGCCATAATAACTATAGTCACTCATTATTTGCCGATTATCTTCCTGGCTGAAATGTATTTGTGTCCTCAAAATTTGCAGTCATTTATGGCACGTGTAAGTGGAAAGCATGTGAGCTGTCCAGTGTCTACTTTCCCAGCTGACTGAACAAGGAGACAATTTACTCCTTTTACTTTGCTCAAATACTGCAAACAGGGTGTCCTTCTCACAGTCTGTTTGATGATATCTTTGGCATTTTTGGTGCTTTTTGGTGGTATTTTTGTTGCCAAGCATAATGTTAAGTGCTGCCTAGTGTTCTTAAACATAAAAAGGCTGTGATGAGTCTTACAGACAAAATGTGTGTTCACAAAATGTGTGTTCAACCTACGCATGCCTTTATATATATATATATATATGTATATATATATATATATATATTGTGTGTGTATATATATATATATATATATAAAACTCGTCTTGGAGAAAAGTTTAATGAAGATACATTTTTCAGCTGCTGCTTACTGGAAATACTCTATTTCCTTTTCAAATATGAATGATTACTGGTTAGAGTGTTCTAGGCTGAAGGTCTTTCTCATTCAGGACTTTGGACACATCTCGCCATTACTTTCTGGCTGGAGAATTTCCCATATGCTAATACAGGAAGCAGTAATGGAAGATGAACTTTCACCTCAAATTTTAACGGTGTGCAATCTCTAGCAGGGATCTTATAGGCAGACATAGAGGGGGACCCGATTAATGAGTGTTTCTTAAATAGAATTAAGAAGAAATTACCAGGAACTGAACTAGTCCAAAGGCGTGAGCGACATTTTTCTTTGAAATGCAAATACATTCTTTACAAATGTAGAAACTGAGACTTTTACAGAAACTAAGGAACCACCCATAGAAGGGTGGACAACTTAGAAAATGAGTAGCTTGAGGAGACCCTGCAAGTCATGCAAAGAATAAGAAAGGATCATTAAGAGTACAAGACTTTTTCTTTCTCACAAAACCCAGCTTAACTTTTATATATACAGAGAACTTCATGCCAAGACTATCTGGAGAAATTGTGTATAAACTCCCAAAAGCAGTTTACTGCTTTTTCCACTCTGGAGAGGCCTGTCTTCTCTCTTGAACATGTATATTACTTTGTTCTCTCCCTCACCTATTTTTTCTAAGTAAATTTTTTCTCCCCTCATATATTTCTTTCTGAGTAAATTTCCTTAAATAAAACTATCTGAATAACAAAAAAATATGGACAATGCTAATAATTTCATGGAGATTACCTGCTCCACGAGCATTTGCTTTAATCGTCATGCTTTTAGGATTTGCTCTTTGACTTATGCCATTTTAACTATCATGTATGTGATTTGATGCAAGTCAGTTTAGTTTATTCTATTTGGAACATTTTGAGCTTCCAGGGCCTAAGTGTTTAATTCTGATCTCAGTTCGGGGGTTGTTCTCAGGTATTATTTTTTCTAATAAGAATTATGCCCCTTTCTACTCATTCTTGAATCTCCTTGATCTTAGGGTCTGCTATCATGGATAATAAGGTGATTTTTTTTCACAAGAACTGCAACTAGCTAGGTCATGCAAGGTCATTTCCCTGGTGCCTATCAGTGATGCAGAGTCCTGTTTATACATTATAGTTTATTGCTGCCCAACTTAGTACTATAAGTAGAGGACAGTAAGATTTGAGAGTTAGGTTCAACATCCCCTACCTCCTCTCCCCCCCTCCCTTGAATTTCTGCACCATAGAGATCTCTTCCTCGTGCATGTTCACTCCCTCATGGTAGGTTTTCTTTCTTGGTAGGCATCTCTTTCTGTCTCCGACCCATCTGGATGTCTGGTGCTATTATTTTGCTATGTTCTGCAGAAGCCCTATTCATTGGGCCTCAGGTCATTTTCTATGTATATTTATCCTGCATTTGGGGTGAATCTGTTTGATTGTGCAAGGAGCAGACCAAAATCTTCCTGTTTTGGCCATCTTGACCCTGTACCTAAATTGGGTCTAGTATGCTGATGACTAATGGACTCTGTATACTAGGAAAATCATTCAGCGGTACATGTGGCAAACTCCTGCTCAGGCCTTGAGAGACTCCAGATTTTGTTTTCTTTGTAAAGCCTCCATGGCCAAAGGGAACTTTACTTGTTTTCTCTGGTAGAGCTTCCCCCATTCCCTGGTGCTTCACTGTTTGTAGCTGGGGTTTTCTTCTCATTCTTGAGTCACACTGTCAGGAATAAAGAGAATGTTCAATGAAAGCTTGTTGAATACATGAGAAAATAAAAAAGAAATCCTGCCCTTTTCTAATTCTTTCTTCCTCCTTCCCTCTATGTGTCTATGTGGTGTGTGTGTGTGTGTGTGTGTTTGTGTGTGTGTGTGTTTAGCTGCAGTACGTTGCATTTTTTAAAATAAACTAAGTCACATAGCTAGGAAGTGACAGCAGAATTAAAATAGAAGGTTTTTCTTTTCTGATTCACTTTTTCTATGCTTTTTTCCTAGTTCTTTAGTGACTGGCATTTAAATCTCACAAGAACAACTTCTGTGAAAAGAGGGGAGTTTGTGTTCTAAAGAACAAAGTTGAGGTCATTCTCAAATGTGTTTTTCTTCCTCCAACACTTACCTTGCTTGGCGTAATGAAGGATATCTCCACCAATTGTAAAACAAACTGTGAGCTCTAATGCAGCTTGTGTTAACATTATGTACCTTACTGATGAATTTAAGATACATAACATGGAACCTCTCTTGACCTTGGTCCTTGGAGAGCTATGAGTAGCTGAGATACCTTATCAGTCAGCAGAAGTTTGAGGACAGCTACTTAGCTCTTGGTTATATATGGTTCTTAGAATGTCTTAGGGAATTTATATTACAAAATTATTCTTTATCATGTGGAATTTCTAAACTGAAAAATTCTCGTCATATTTAGTTATCTGTTCTCCTTTATCCTGTGTTTCTAATTGCTCCCAATTCTTGTCAACGCTTGTGGTATAATCAGATCTTTTAAAAATATTAAATGTTATATGAAATATTGTCTTTTCAGTAGAAATGTTTAATATTAATTTAATATTTACACTATGTAAATTCATATTTGAAATTCCTTAACCATGTTAGCCAAGCAAATTTATGAGTTTCCCAGTGTTTTAAACCCATGATCCTGTTTCATCTATTTTGTTTACAGCTAATATATCATCTTTCTGAAATACAAATTGATTCTCTCCTCTGATAAAACCACATGGAATGATTCCTGATTGTCCATTTGATTAGGTATAAAGGTTTGGATAACTTAGTATGTGGACCTTAGGGGAAACTTACCACCAAACTTTCATTTCTGGCTATGTGATACGTCTATAAAGTTTATGCTCTATGCCATCATTGGTCATTTGTTTATTCTCAGGACTCCATGGGACTTGTGGTAGTAGAGGAAGTATATGCCCATCATTTCTTAATTTTACAAATAAATTAAAATACATTTAAAATTCTATTTTATTTGAGTTAAAGTTCTACATGAAATACATAGTTGTGTGAGACTTATTTTCATGCATGTGGAGACAATTCAAGGGCACTTTGAATCTAAAGGGGACAAAAAGGTACAAATTTAGTTCTAGCTCTTTTTTAATCTATATAGTTTCAGGCTCTCTGCCAGCTTTTCCTTTCTATATTAAAGTGTGTGGAAGTCCATATACTTGTGTATGTCTAAGCTCACGGACATATCTAGTTGCTGTTTTTATTCTGCTTTCAATTTGACTTAAAGTAAAGACCTAAATAGGGCTGGAGCAATAGT
The DNA here is from genome assembly GCA_021461705.1 of Cryptotis parvus. Lineage (NCBI taxonomy): Eukaryota > Metazoa > Chordata > Mammalia > Eulipotyphla > Soricidae > Cryptotis > Cryptotis parvus. The sequence goes on along the minus strand of JAJIBD010007154.1, from coordinate 24,133 downwards.
AGCATGAGTAAGGTGCTTGCCTTGCACGCTGCTAACCCAGGTTTGATCCCCCAAAATTCATGTGGTCTCCAGAGCTCTACTAGGACTGACCCTTAATGCACAGCCAGGACAAAGTCCTGAGTACTGCCGGCCATGGCCCAGAAACATAACAAAACAAAACAAAAATATAAAACCCAAACAGATGAGTGAGCGAATGATAGGTTTGATTACTTGACTCTTTCCTAATTCTTGCAGGCCTAGTCCTTGCAAATTTTCAGCTCCTTCTACCATTACTTATTAGGCAAAAAGATCAATTGCAAAACTCATCAAAGACGTTATATAAACAAAGTCAATGTTTCCTACTATTTTTTCTTACCTTTTACATCACTAGAACATAACTGTTCTTTGTGCTTACTACTGCTTTATTCTTAGTACTGCTTTGTTTCTAAGCCAACTTTTTGCTATACTAGGCATAGACAGGATATCTGATGCATTTATCACCAAGAAAAGTATAACTTCACATTGTTAAGGCAACATAGATAAGCTTTACCGTATTTGATTCCTCGGGAAAGAGTCCTTTAGAGTTTTCTAGCTGACCACTCCACCCATTAAACCTTGAGAATCTTTTCTTGGATGGTGACAATGCTGGGCTCAGCTGTGACTTTTTAATCAGCTCTCCTGGGATTTCCATGCTAGCCTTCACCACTTCTTTTGGCCATTTCTCTCCCTCTCCTTTTTTCCTTCTTCCTGTCATCCCTGAACATTTGTGGTCTTGCCCAACATCTGCCCTTGGCCCAGGGGGCAATTTCCAACTCTGGGTGTTGTCTATTTCTTTTTTAACAGTGTTTCCCTTATGACAATAAACACATATTTTTATTTAACTAGCAACACCTGGCTATATTTAAAGAGAACCACCCACCAATATTTAATATTTTAACACAGGAAAAGCTCCTCCTTTCTGATCTGTATCTGTTTTGCTTCCTGTCCCACGTGGGACTGGAGCTTAATATAACCCTGCTTGACTAATTGGACTTTTCACACTTTGAACTTGTGATGAAGTTCTTCTACTTACAGCTTTAGCTCTTATCTCTCGCCCTTTTCCTCAGAGATTTACCAGGTCTTTTCTATATAAATCACCCGGAACTTGACTTCAGGAAGGGAAAGAATGACTTCTCTCACCTCACTCCTGTGCCGGATCCCTCAGGACTGTCAGAGAGAAACTGATTCAAGATTATCCAGCTTCCTCCTGTGTAGATGTTCCCTTTCATTATACTCTTTCCCTCTATTATACTTTTTAAAATGCTTTCTGGGTCACATCTGGCGATGCTCAGGGGTTCCTCCTGCCTCTGAATTCAGAAATTACTCCTGACAGTACTCAGGGGGCCATTTGGGATGCGGGATAGAACCTGGGTTGGCTGCAGGCAAGGCATACACCCTATCTACTATACTATGGCTCCAGTCCCCTCTCAACTTCATTACTACACTTTATTCTGATGATACATTGAAAGAATAAAATCTATGGAACATACTGATAGCATTTATTTTTTAAGGAAGTGAAATAAAAATGAAATGTATCTAGCATTGTAAATTCCAAAGTATCATCATTTAAAAGACATACTAACCATTTGACATAAGAAATTATATGGCATCACAAAACACATTTTCCTAAGTAAACTAATGTTTATAAAAATAAATTGCCACTCTACCAAAAATCAAATGTAAAAGATAATATATATGATAATGTGCTATTTTAAATTTTCTATTCTCTGATAGTACAGGATCAAGCTCATTTGATGATTTGCACATTCATCTCACAATTGTTGAATTTGTTTATTTATTTTTGTTTATTTGTTTTGAGGCTTCACCCTGCAGTGCTCAGGGTTTACACCTGGCTATGTGCATTGTGCTATGTGCACCTGGCAGGTATCATTCCTGGTGAGAATGGGGTACACAATAGGGTGCTGGGGATTGAATGTGGGTTGAGCATGTGACCTACCTGCCACACTAAATCTTTAGCCCCAATTCTTATATTTCTACCAGGAGTGAGACTTACTATTAATCGCATGACTGGTATATGTTAGATGGTGTGGTTTAAAGCTGTTCAATGTGTTTTAATTCTAGTTCTTTTTCACTCTTTATAACCTTTGTCAACTTCAGTGAGACACAATCAGTTATGCGTATTCTACCATAATCTTTTCTACAGTGGATCCATGAGAACTTGTTTACTGAACCATAGTTCGGGCACTTAATTGTTTAGTGTAATAGCCTATAAGAATTGATGGATTTGCTATGGAGAGATAACCCAGTGTATAAGGTGCTTGTTTTGCTCATGATCAAACACAGTGTGATCCCCAGAACCACATATGATTCCAGGAACACTGCCAGGCCCCTGATCTCAGATCAGAGGTAAACCCTGAGCATTACCAGATGAAGAACCCAGATCAACCAACAAAACAAGATAAAAGAATTAATGGATTCTCATTTGTTGAGCTCAAGTTCTTTTGCTGCTATTTTTTCCCATACTATTCTGCATAGGTATCTTGTTTTATTTCTTTTTCAGGAAAAAGAGAGGTCAGATATAAATATTTCCTAATCTCAAGGTTAGAATTTGCCATATAAATTTCATTCTTCAAATTATCATCAGACATTTAAAATAAGATATTTAATTTATAAAATATGCATAAATTATTAATAATAATACAGAAGAGAGACTAGGAAACAAACATACCTTTGGTGCAAACTACTTGAAATAATTTCACTGTCTGTCACTGTATCACTGTCTTCCCGTTGTTCATCGATTTGCTCTAGCGGGCCCCAGTAACATCTCCATATGTCCTGTCTCATGCTAGTAGAGCCCAAGGGCATCTGCTTGCTCCAGGAACATAAAGAGCCACAATCCATTCCGGAATGAGGTCTATAATTGTTACTGGTATTTGGCATATCGAATACAACACTGGTAGCTTGCCAGGATCTGCCGTGCAGGTAGCATACTCTTGCAGTCATCTCGAAGACCAGCATTTAATGATGAACAGCGCGGCTGCTTGCGGCCTCGCGAGCCAGACTGTGATAGCCTGGTCTGCTGGGTGGAGTTCTGACGAGAGAGAAGTCCAAATATGGAAAATGGAGGCCCTCATGGAGTGGGGGGTCATCTGGCTTGTTGCAAGGCTCTGCTGGGCTGGCGGGCCAGGGCTAGAACCCGCCATCTTTAGCTCTGGCATAAATAATATGAAATAATTTAGCTGAAATTATTTATTTCTGAAATAAATAATTATTTCAGAAATAATTAGCTGAAATAAATAATTATTAGCTGAAATAAATAATTAGCTGAAATAAATAATTATTTCAGAAATAATTAGCTGAAATTATTTATTTCTGAAATAATTTAGCTGTGGCATAATGGGAATTTCTGTTGATTTGAAATGTGTGAAGAAAAACAAAGAAATATTGCAAATTCTCATTCATACCATTAATCTGGAAAGTTATCTTCAAAGAAAAAACCTTTAAAAAGCATCGTTTAGTTCAGTTCACATGGAAGACAGTTTTAGCACCAACAGGGCTGTGGTAAGGGTAGTTTATGAAGAAAACATTAATTTATATATTCTGGTTATTTTGAAAAAAAAGTATTAGTGAAAACATTTCAACCAGTTTCAGAGAAATGAGATAAGAAGAGATGTACTTACATCATTGTGCCCTATTTAGTTGCTTTGTATTCCAGTGACAATTAGTGTCTAGAATTTACATTAGTAAGATAATCACTGAATAGATCCAGGTGCTAAACTATAGAGAAAAGGTGGATATTATCAATTACATTTTTTCAGGTGATTCAATGTATGTGAGAAATAAAACACTGTAACTTTAATTGGTGCATTCACAATCTTTAATTTAAAATGTCATAGAGATGTTTGTCACCATCAAAGAGTAAATATAGCTAAAATAAGCATATGGCATATTCTAAGAGCTATGCAGCAGAAAATAATAGAATCTAAGGTTGTCTTTAGCTATTTGTGTTCAAATCCGAACTCTGCTACTTACAATGTGTGACCCTTATTAATTCACTTAATCTCATTGCAACTTGGTTTCTACATCTGTGAAATGAGGATAATTACTTTCTGAATTCTAAAAGATTACGGTATTATAAAGTAAGATTAAAAGAAAATAATCTGAGAGATTAAGGTGTTTTAAGGTAAAATGAAGATAAGATTAAGAAAATGGGCAGTTCCATTGTTTTACATTTTTTAATATAAAAACTTTTATTGAATCACAGTGAGATACACAGTTACAAGATTGTTCATGATTGGACTTCTCCTTCTCCTTCTCCTTCTTCTTTTTCTTCTTCTCCTTCTCCCTCTCCTCCTCCTCCTCCTTCTCCTTTTCCTTCTCATCATCCTAATCTTTCTCCTAGTATTCTTCTTCCTCCCTCTCTTTCCTTTCAGGCATTATGTTTGAAATACATATACTGAATGGTTATCATGTGTACCTTTACCTACTTGTAGCACTCAGTCTTATCTAGAGCAAGATCCATTTCTTAGGACAATGTATTAAGTGATAAGTTATTTGTAAAACTATGCCCTAATAGAGAAATAATTTTTTATGGGCTGTTATAAGTTACTGGTGGTGAATCCGTAACAGCTCACGAAGGATCTTGATGTATTGGGTTAGAAACGCCCTGCTTGGCTAGAGCTTCGATGACCACTTCAGTCTCCACAGAATCAAAGGCTTTCTTTAATTCAACGAATGTGAGACACAGTGTCATCCTGAACTCCCTACACACTTCAATGAGCTTGGTTACTGTGTGGATATGGTCGATTGTGCTGAATCCTTTTCGGAAGCCAGCTTGCTAATATGGTTGCCCTTCATCTAATGTTCTGCCAATCTGTTCAGAATGACTCAAATGAACAGCTTGTAGATGACAGACAACAGGCAGATGGGACGATAGTTGCCAATGTCGTGAATGTCTCCCTTCTTGAACAGTAGAACTATCTTGCTGGTTTTCAATGGGAGGGCACCTTGCATTCGGACAGGTAGTGTGTGAAGAGCCGAGCCAGTGTATTGATGAGTACTGAAGGCAGATTCTTCAGGTGTTCAGGTCTGACTTTTTCTGGGCCTGGTGCCATTTGCTTCTTTACTGACCTAATGGCATGTCGGATTTCAGAAGGGAGAACGTTGGGAATGACATATCCATCATGCAGAATTTGGATCCTTCATGAGCTGTATTACGGATTCACTACCGTGATCTCACCATTTTTACAAAGAAGTGATCATTAAAAGAGGGGTTCAGGTGATACCATTTCACCTAAACTTTTCAGTGCCACCCTTGAGAACATCATGCAACAATTAGAATGGGATGGAATGGGAGTGAAGATAGACGGTTGGCAACTAAACCACCTCTGTTTTGCTGATGACATTGTTCTAATAGCACCAAACATTAGCCAAGAGGCACATGCTGGCTGACTTTGACCGAGAATGTGGAAAGATATGTCTACAGCTGAATCTCAGCAAAACTATGTTCATGAAAAATGAACTAGTTCCAGAGGCCCCATTCACTCACAATGGAACAAACATCTCTGAATGCAGCAGTTATGTGTACCTAGGTCGAGAAGTCAACATGATGAATGCCCTAAAACCTGAGCTACACAGGAGGAAGAAAGCAGCATGGAATGCCTTCAAAAGCATCGAAAAATAGCTCAAAAGAAAAGAACCTCCAGCTCTGGGCTCATCTCTTCAACTCCACCGTTCTCCCTGCATTAACATATACCTCAGAGACCTGGGCCCAAAGAAAGCAGGATGAGTATGCTATTCGGGTCTCCCAAAGAGGAATCGAAAGAGCTATGCTTGGAATATCATGCCTCACTCAAGTGAAAGAAGGAATCCGGAGCTCCAACCTCTCTCACTGTTCCAGAGTCAGGGATGCTGTCTCGTTTGCCAAGGCATCGAAAATCAGATGGGCTGGATATGCGATTTGGAGATGATCACTGGACTAGAGTCATTACCCACTGGATCCCACAGGATTTCAAAAGATCATGTGGCTGCCCACCTACAAGATGGTCAGACTTCTTCGTCAAGACCCTGAATGAAATGTTTGAGGCTGTTTGTATTCCTGAAGCAATCAGGTGCCATTGGGCTACACTGGCATGTGATAGAGTCAAATGGAAATATTACTGGTGCCCGCTCGAGCAAATCAACAAATTACGCGAGTCAAGTGATCAAGTTATAAGTTACAAGATAATGTTCTAGTTTAACTAGGTATCTAAGATGTTCATTCAGAAGCTAAAAAAGCTTATATTGTAGTCGTTATTATTGTAATGTGAATGACGAAATCGGTCAACAGGAGACTGTAACCAGTCAGGGAAAACAAAGAACAAGGATTTATCAGCGCAGGACTACAGCCATAATAGAGCAGGCAGGGCAGGTGATTTGTACACAGCCATCTCATATGGCTCAATCCCAGCTTCTCATAAGATGAGTGGAGAACCAGGATGAACCCTTGAACACCAATTTGTTGAGCAGAGTGGGCACTGTGTAGCCTGGTGCTCTTGCAGATAGAGGTCCAGTGTGTAGACAGACAGAAAGGCAGTATCTCAACTTAGTCTAAAATCATTTTTATTTTACTCCAGGCTCTTTTATTGGGACCCCGTTTGATCACTTATTTTCACGCACCAACCAATGTGAATATTGTAATGTGCTTGCATATATATCACCTATCACCACTATATATTGTTGCGCTCTAAGCAGCCAGTATTGGGGCCTGGCACTTTCCTGTCATGAGGATCTGGGGGCAGGGCCCAGAGGTGGGCCCTATTCTCAGGGCAGTGGAGCTTCTGATGCTCAAAAGTTTACACTCAAGTGAAACGCATCTGTGCTTATTCAATGGGAGACTGGCAGGCAAATTATTTACATCTTAGGTGAGGCAGGATGTGCCTGGTCTTCCGATCATTGGAATTGGATACGTAAGTCAGTGATTATTGCCTTGCAAATGCCAAACCAGTGATAGTTATCTATTGTGGCCCAAGATTGTTATGGCCCAGGATGCTATTTGCGCTTGTACCCTCTAAACCCAAAAATTGTATAGAAGGCTTACACTGTGCTCAGTAAAAGGGGACAAATACCCTGCACTGTACTGGTATCTTTCTTTTCCTTTCTGCTATAGCGGCAAGGCAGATGCTTCTTCCCAAGTCCTTTCCTTTCCTTTTGCAGGTATAAAGTCCTGCAAGATCCATATCTCCATGGGAAAGGGGGTCGGGGGAGGAGGGTCACTGGCCAGGATCCACTAACATTCTTATTGTTATATAATTGCATTTTGGGTCATACCAGGGTTTTCTTTTACTTAAAAAGTAAATATAGTGTTTTATAGAAGGTCTTAAATGTGAATGTGTAAAAAAAAACTTTAGAAACAAACACACACAAACATAACACAAGAGCGCAAACATAAACGCACACTAACACACAGAAATCTGGAAGATCCGGTCTTGGATACAAGAGCTCCAACAATTCTGAGGCTGGTAGTCCTTGGACTACATTGTTGTTTTGGACTCTCAGAGAAATTAGCTTCGTAAGTAGACCAGGTCTGGAACCAAAGTTCTGATCACAAAATCTGTATGATTTGTGGCAAGACAGCTATCATTTATGAACTCCAATTTCTTATGAAATACAACTGATGGTGTTTTAGGGGACTTTTACTAAATACATAAAAGATACAAAGCACTCAGATACATGGGGCGGAGCTGCTACTGGCTCTGCCTGTGCTAAGCTGATCATGAGGCACCCAGGAGGGAAGGCAGGTTCCCTGCCCCAGCCCACCATCCCATTAGAGCCTTGCACGAAGCCAGAGGAACCCCCACTTCATGAGGGCAGTCATTTTCAACATCAGGACACCACATCTCCTCAGAGCTCCACTGAAGACAAAAGTCAGTCTCTCCCTATTGCGGTTGATCAGTAAATGCATGAGATGAGAGCTTACTACTGAGAGTATACCACCCACATGACAGAGTGTGGCAAGCTACTCATGTCGTATTTGATATGCCAAAAACCAGTAACAATTATAGACCTCATTTCCATGACCTGAAGGAATAGTTTGAGGCTCTTCGTGTTCCTGGAGCAAACAGATGCCCTTGGGCTACACTAGCACGTAACAGGATGTATGGAGATGTTAGGGTGCCTGCTCAAGCAAATTGATGCAGAAAAACAAATGATACAAGTGATACTAAGTATATATTTTAGGAAAGGTGCTTACACAGTTTTGCATGACAGTTATTGTTATTTCTTCCCTGGGTGGCAGGTCTTGGAAACTTAATTTAAAATAAGTGATAATGCTCCTAGCCATAAATACCCAGAACTAGAGAACATATGATAAGGGTTCACCGGTTGCTGGTTCCTTCAGAGACACGGCATTTGTTCACATACTTACTTCAAGCACCCAATCCTCACTTAATAAATGTCTAGTCTTTTCACTCATACTTGGAAAAGTAGCCTCATGCTTTTCATATTTTAACCAGTAGGAACTTGTTGCAAAAATTTTAACATGATTAAGTTTCATGATATGCCACCATATTGTTTGCTTATTTTTGTGTTTGAAACAAACAACTCAAAAGTTAAAGTGCTTTGTTTATACTTGATAATATCTGCATATTTTCTGTGCAATTAAACAAGGTCCATAGAATGTCTTAGCCCGGTTATGCTTTTTATTATGTTATAGATATGTTCTGCTGGAGAAGACCTTGAAATCATCAGGCTCATGTCTTGTATAATGTAAGGACAAAGACACTGAAAGACACTCAGATTCAAGTCTCAGTTCCTGTGTCTTGTGTCTTCTGTCATTCTAGCTTTTTGTGGTCCTCTAGCTTGATGTGTCACAGCTACTTAGAGCACTCTATGGAGTGACCGTGGTCAGGAGTGGCAGGTCTCCCTGGGTTTGGTTCTGTTCATTGTAAGGAGACTTTAGACAGCTTTGCTTCACTTCACAGATTAAATCTGACAAAGTCCAGGCACTTTGGATATGTTATGTACTGACAAATGGAAGACCTGAAGCGAGAGCTAGTGGGTAGGAGAAGGTGGTAATTGTCCCCTTAGGACTTCAGATATGAAGCAAGAACTACAAAGTGAATTTTGAATATGTAATTTTTCTAAAGTCTTACTTGACTTAGTCAAAACACACCTTTGGGATCTTCTCTTTAACTTTTATAGTTAAATTTATGTAAATTGAAGACTATATATGAGAAAGTATATATTGATTGCATATTATGAAATTGTTTTGTGAATATATATTTACTTGACTTAACATTGACTTATATGATTTGCATATGTTTTAGGAGTACAGGTTTATAGCTTTTCAAACGTGTCTTTGAGGATCATCCACCACTAAAGTATTGTCCACTATCATTCACTGGCGTTTATCTGCCCTTTGCTTCCTCCCATGTCTACTGCTTCTGGTTGGTAGCTTTTGTTCTACAGTCAAAACCTAAAGGTTTACTTTGGTTTGTCGTTTCCTTTTGCTTTCTTACTTTGTATTTCACAAATGAATGAAATTGTCTGTAATTTGTCTTTCTCAATCTGACTTACCTTCTTGAGCACAATTCTCTCAAGTCTCACCTATGTTGTTGCAAATGACAAGGTTTCATCATTTTTAAAAATTTTAGTTGAGTAGTGTGGAATTTCTCTTTTGACAATGATATTCAGTGCTAGTATAAAATTAATCTTTTATTATGAAGGCTAAGTGAAAAATTAATTTTAGTAGTATTCAGTGATTGGTTAAGCAATTTCATCATGGGAATAGGATGATATATATTGTATATATATTGTTCATTCTCTAAGCTACAATATTCTTTTATCATCAGTAAATATTGAAATCTGAGGGTTATGTAAATAAAGATTTATACATGTAGTTTGGTTTTTGTACACTGAGAATAACTAAAATTTAGATGATATTCCTGATACAAAATAGTTTAGGGAACACATTTACCATCACGTTAAGTTTATGGCTTTGATACACATATTTATTAAACCTCAATCCCTAAAATTCCCAAGGTCTTCCATTAATGGCCCCATGCTACTTGTAGTCTGTGTTTATATTCTAACCCCCTCCCCAAACCCTGTTTAGGAATATCACTTTCTAATCATTCAAGTCCAAGGGGTGGTCATTTTTTGACAATATCCATTTTGCCTCCATACATCAGGAGATGAATCTGATTATCTGGTACTTGTCCTTCTGCCTCAGACATACTCACTTAGCATGATGCCCTTCAGTTCCACACACGGCAGAAAACTTCAAGATTTAATTTTTACTTAGAGCTGTGTAGAAGTCCATCATGAATATATAAATTATTATCGAGACTAAGTTATGGAACTTCTATGACTCTGTTTTATTATTAGCCTAATTAGAGTAATAATTGACTAGACGAGTGTTATATTTTACCAATTCATCAGCTCTATGATGCATGTTTCCTTTAACTTATAAATTTTACATTAGTAACTACAAGTAATGGAAACAACTATTCTAAACAAATTGGCAAAACTTATAAATCAGGCATGTTCCTCCCAAGAGTCTATTTTTTTTTATTTTAATTTTTTTTTTGTTTTTTTTGGGTCACACCTGGCAATGCTCAGGAGCTAGTCCTAGCTCTGCACTCAGGAATTACTCATGGCGGTGCTTGGGGAACCATATGGGATGACGGGGATTGAACCCCGGCCGGCATAGGCCGGCCACGTGCAAGGCAAACGCCCTACCCGCTGGGCTATCGCTCCGGCCCTCAAGTGTCTATTTTAAACATTATTTGTACTCTTCTGATTATATAGAAAATGAGACAGTAAAAAGTTTTAGGAATTATAGTTATATAAATGGTTATATAGATAAAATATTAATTTTTATTTACCTAAGCCTCCCTATGGAGCATATGTTCTTTAAAATGCCATATCTCAACATCTAGGTAGTACATAATAACCCAATCTCAAATTATCTTCATACTTTATTTATAGTATTTTATGTGACTCAATTCTCCCCTCCTTTTCATTTTGGTTTTGTCTTTGTGGGTTTTTGTTTTTTGCCACACCCAGCTGTGCTCAGGGATTACTCTTGCTTCTAAGATCAGGAACCCTCCTGGAGGGCTTGAGGGACCATATGGGGTCCTGGTAATCAAACCTCTGTCAACTCCTTCAAAGCAATTCTTATATCATGTTTATATTTCTCTAAAATTCTCAGATGATATGTAATACAGTGTATCATGGAGAAAAATATAATGCTGCATTCTGGTATTATTTTTATTTGAGCATAGATTAACATCATTTAGTGGATTTTGGAAGGAGTTTCAAGTTTTATGTGATGGATAATAATGGATTTTTCACATGTTAAAGGTGAGGAAACTCATTGTGAATGAGATCATCTCAGTTCTTAGTTAAGAAACATGGTACTCTTGATTGGAAAGAATAAAGAATGAGGGAGGTCTTAATAGCATGAGAAAAGGCACAAGTCAAAGATAGAGCTGAAGATATTTGTATCTGGAAGGAGTCTAAGGCAGAAATGGAAGGTCAAGCTGAGACCACACCTTTAAAAGAAGACAGAGGAGTTTGGTGGTAGGGGTGAAGGGGGTAGGTAGGAATGGTAGATGGTCATTGGTCATATTCAGTGGTAATCAGGGCTGACCCCTGTCTGTGTTCAGGGATCATTCCTATTGATGCTGAGGTGATATGTGCTATCAGGATTTGAACTAGGGTTTTTCATGTGCAAAACAAGTGCTTTAAACCTTGCACTCTTTCCAATAGAGAAAAAAATTTACTTCATTATTTGATGAGAAAAGGGTACTGCAGAATAATATAATCAAAATTACATTTTAGAAGGATTCATTACGTAGATATGAATCAAAGAAGAATTTGGAGAATATTAAAGAATATCATTTTTCTAGCAACTTAGACTCATTGTCTGCCAAATATGAACAATATTGTTCTCTGTTAGTGTTAGTATGATGATCAGATGATGCCGCATCTATATTTATGTACATGCAACTGGCAGGGTAGTACGTTCCTCTTACCAAATTCTTTAGAAGTTAGTAGACTTTCAATTATCCAAACAGCAACATCTCTCAAATATAAGAGAGAGGTTAATCAATATGCAATAAGATGAGTAGATGCCCATATTTCTTTAGAAGCAGATGTAAGCTGTTTGTTTTCCTCTAAGACTTAAGGGTAAGAAGAGAATATTTGGGAGACAGGGGGCAGGCTATGGAAATATATAGTTTGGAAATACCAAACTAGTATGTAAGCTCTGATGCTCAGCACTCAAGTAATTAGCACATCTTGACAGGGTAAAGCAGCCACCCAGCCTCTCTTTGGAGGGACAAAGGTCATTGACAGCTGGTGCTTGGCCCTTTGGGGGAGTAGCCTGCTTGAGACCAGCTGGGGAAATAGATCCCCAGGAAGAGTGGTCAGTCAGTGATGAGAATTCTGTTTCTTTCTTCCTTTTCCTTGTTCTTTTTTTTTTTTGGTAAACATTGAATACCCTTGAAGGCCCGTCTGCATTCGTCCAATACATTCTGCACCTGGGTTTTTGTTTTCTTTGCTAGAGAACAGTTGCCTGGTATGCACCAGGAGTTTCCATCTGTCTACAGATCGTGCTGGAGCTTCTGACCGCATTGAATCTGAGAATAAGTGAACCCCACCCCCAAACAAAATCTCACTCCACACTCAGTGAAATATTAGATCTCAATGCTATGAATGTTTCGATGATAGAACCTGATTGATTATACCATAAGTACAAATATGTACAGAGAAAAAATTAGAAATAATATGAACTTGTCTGATGATTTAATTAATCTCTGCTTCTTTAGATGACAGCCTTCAGAGCTTTTGACAAATGTATCTGCAAAAACACTGTCCTGAAAGGTCAAAAAATACATTATATTTGTGACTTAGCTAAAAATACTGAAATTCATACTTTATAAGTAAAAGAAAAGCTGGACACCACGAAGTAATGAATTTTCTAATGTTCTTTTTTAAAATTTAGAGAAATAATACACAACAGTTGCTTTATAATTCATAAACACCAAAATTGTAGTTTAGTTTATTCTCGCAAAATCTTTTTGCAGGTGACCCTTACATGGATTTTGTTGTGTACAAAGCATTAAGCCTTTTCTCAAAGGCAGAAACATCTGATTGGGGCTGTATGTTGGCCCTTTTAAAAAGGAAGAGAGAAGCAAATACATTTCTAATTATCTACAGAAGCTCTGTTGGTCCTTTTTTTCTTTATGATGAAAATATGTCAGCTCTGAGCTTTGAGTAATGGAGCAAAGTCAGGATCCCTACATAGAGCTAAGCATATGTAAAGGAAGTTGTTTTCTAAAACTTTGTCACAAGATGGCAAATCCTCCAGAGATGAGCTCTTGTTTCCTGTTACCTTTCCAGTAGTCTGTTGAGACTGCATTGGCAGTACTGTGTGCCTATGGAAGCGTAGCTGGGCACGAGGAACCATGATTCCAAGGAGCAGTGAAAAACAGTCCAGACCAGGTTTTGATATTTACTCCTCAGTGTGCTTCGATAAGCAAAATAATTCAATGAAGATGACGAAAGCCATGCTGGCCTTTGACAGAATTTTATTTTGTATCTGTCCATCTCAAAATGGAAGATGCTATGTCATTCTTCTCATTGTGATATTTAAATGAAACAACCCCCTTGTATACCTGGCATATACAAACTCAACAAATATTTATTTTAGACTGAATTAGTCAACAATCAAAATAGAAAGTTATTTTTTCTAAAATACCTCAAATTTAATGTTGACTTCCCACTTAAAGGGAAATTTTAAATTATCTTAAAGAAAAATGTTTACAAAATTCTTTAAAAATAAGAACATACTGGGGCCAGAGAGCGATAGCACAGTGGGCAGGGCGTTTGCATTGCACACAGATGACTCTAGTCTGATCCCTGGCATCCCATATGGTCACCCAAGCACTGCCAGGACTAATTCCTGAGTGCAGAGCCATGAATAACCTCTAGGCATTGCCAGGTGTGATCCAAAAGCAAAAAAAGAAAAGAACATATATATATATATATATATATATATGTATATATGTGTGTATGTGTGCATATATAGCATATGTGTACATATGCATTTATACATACATATGTATTTTTGTGTATATATACACATATGTAGTTTAAAAGATACTCTTGTAAAAGTTTCTACTAAAAGATGAATCACTTTTTAGTATACTATACAGAGAAAGTGGGTTATCACTACAGATTTTAGGTGAAACTCTACTGTAAATGCAAGGGGTGGTGAAAATTCACCTTGTCCCCCTCATTTTTCCTCTGAGTTACTATTAGGTTTCTTTCAGGCGTCTAGCTGCAGATGAAGAGAAATAAATCTAAACAACCAGAATTCACATCTGTTTAAAACTAAAAATGCAGAAGCAATAAGAATCTGTATGATATTTTGAACAAATGTCCATTTTGTATGCGTAAGGTTCTTGCCTCTTCCTGACATGCAGTGTCAGTCAACTTTCTTCCAGAGTTCACATGGCAGTAAATTTTATTCTATCATGAAAGTAGAAAGAGTACTGGTAGCACTACATAAAAAAAAACAGTCAACCCCATCAAAAAATGGGGAGAAGAAATGAACAGAAGCTTCCAAAAAGAAGAAATTTGAATGGCCAAAAGGCATATGAAAAAGTGCTCTTCATCTTTAATCATCAGGGAGATGCAAATCAAAACAACAATGAGGTACCATCTCATACCACAGAGACTGGCACACATCCAAAACAGCAAGAACAACCAGTGCTGGCATGGATGTGGGGAAAAAGGGACTCTGATCCACTTTGGTGGGAGTGCCGACTGGTCCAGCCCTTTTGGAAAACAATATGGGCATTCCTTCGAAAACTAAATATTGAGCTCCCATTTGATCCAGCAATAGCACTCCTGGGAATATACCCGAGAGACCAAAAAACACATAGCAGAAACATTATTTGTACTTCTTTATTCATCTCTGTGCTATTTACAATAGCTAGAATCTGGAAACAACCTAAATGCCTGAGAACAGAGGACTGGCTAAAGAAACTGTGACTCATCTACACTATGGGATACTATGCAGCTGTCAGAAAAGATGAAATTATGAAATTTACCTGCAAATGGATGGACATGGAGACTATCATGCTGAGTGAAATTAGTCAGAAGGAAAAGGACAGATATAGAATGACTGCATTCATTAATAGGATATAAATAGATACCAGTGTTTTACTAAGTGTGGGAAATGGGAATGGCAGATTAAAACTCACCATTGAATATACACAAAGAGACTTAAGTGATAAACTCTAAATATCTGCAGGGCTAGCCACAATGTGTAAAAAAGAGGGAGAGAGAGAAAGAGAGGAAACTGGGGTACCTGCTATGGAGGCAGCCTGGGGGTGGGTGTGAGGGGGTGGGGTACATTGGTGGTGGAAATGGGGCACTGGTGGAGGGATGGGTGCTGGAATACTGTATTACCAAGAACCAATTATGAACACCTTTGTAATTGTATGTCTCACGGTGGTATAATAAAAAATTTTAAAAAAAAAAGAGTAGTAACATAAGATGAATTTATAATCCTTAAAAAAACACTTCTTCAAACTCTGTCATTTCAGATACTTGCATTTCACTGAAAAAATGCATTCTAAACAAAGTGTAAGTTCCTGCAGAAATATAGCTTCAATAATTTAAATTTTATAAATTTTAGTCATCATGTATATGCTATATATGTAGCATACCTTTTCTTGTATTTCAAAATAAAATCTCCTAAAATCATGCCAGTTGAGTCAGAGTAGACCCATTTTTTGGTTGTTTGTTTCTTTTATGATAAAATTTCTTTTTACTTACTCTGCATTTTTATGCATCATTTTCTCTATAATTCTCTTTTCAACATCCATGTAAGCTATGTTCATTATAAAGATGAAAATTCTGAAAAGTGAATTGTCCTTAGCCATGGAACTATTATTACACAGCAAAGTCAGTAACAGAGCTTAGGTCTTCTGCCTACAAATTCAGTACTCATGTCCTCCTACAAGGCTTCCATCTAACTGGAGGAAACTAAATGTGGATATTAATTAGGTCAGGCTTAGTCATAGAGAGGACTGTACTCAAGTCCAATGTTGATGCCAACTGTAGGAAGAGTAAAGAAATTAGTACTAGGCAGGTTAGGACAAGCAAACAAGGAAAATATATGTGGAGTAAGATAAGAAAGAAGGAAAAGAGAAACTAGGAAAATGAAGGAAGGCATTTCTTCCTCCATTGGAGGAAGAAAACGGAGGCAGGAGAAGTCAGAACCACATATCAATGCTCCATCTCTTTGGTCTCTCCTTCCACTTCCACATGTCGCATCCATGGCTAGTTACATCGGCTGCATATTTCCTCAGAATATACACTAGCTCTCCAATTATGGTAACTACCAAATTATATTATATTACTTGTTAACATGTTTCTTGTTATTTAGTAAGTCCCATAGCAAGAGGTAATATATTGTATCCCATTGGGAATGGCATGCACTACAAATCTAGCATATGCTAACAAGCTATGTTGTGAATGTTTAATAAGTAAATGAGGGCTAAAGAAATACCATAGGCTGCTTGAATACCCTAATTTTAAAAAAAATTGGCACGTTTCTTCTACAACTGAAGAATCCTAAAGCTAAAATGTTAAGATCAAAATGGTCAGGAATAGTAAGCTCTTAATGGAGTGACCATTTAAACTGATGAAATACTTTCTATTTAAAAATGTAATGCATAATATCCTTCATTGAATAAGAAGGAAAAGGCCCTCTCAATTTAGTTTTGAATGATCACTGATTATAGTCTGTTTCTTTGGGGTAGAGTTTGCAGATGACCTAATTGGATATGATTCATGTTCTGCTCAGAAAGTGAGTTTATTTCCTAACACTGAATCTGTTTGGCTGTGGAAAGTTTATTTCTTCTTCTTGACTAATTTGATTAGGAGCGCCAGTTTCATTCTCCTACAATAATAATGACTCTAATGTTTTTGATCTGTGCCCGAGGTCATTTATACCTCAAGAGCCTTTTGCATCTTTTTCTGTCTTGTTTCACTTCCTGAGTTTTAAGAAAATCTCTATTAAAATATTAGGCAATTAATTTTTTTAAAAAAGTAAGGAAAAAAGTCTCCCCCGAGGACAAAACCAATTTCTTTAATTGAGTTTTATGCTATAACTTATGAGACATATTTGAACTTTATAGAACCCTAGAAAAAAATTCTTTATAGGCTTCTCTTTCTCCCTTCTATTTAAATCTTACTTAAGCATGCATTTTTAGACCACAGTATTTCCTGTGATTTTACAAAATGCTACCATTCAGCTATGTACTAATTTTGTTGACTAAATGGCATAATATGTATCACATTACTTAAATTAAATTTGAACAAATAGGTGCTTTGTTTGTATGTTGCTCAGAAATCCTTAAAAATTCTGTTTCTTTAGCTAGTGAGTTAATCCACCAGTTAAGTTGCTTGCCCTACACTCTACTGACTCATGTTTGATCTCTGGCACCCCGCTTGGTCCCTGTGCCCACCAGGATTGATTCATTAGCACCAAACGCAGAAGTAAGCCGTAAGCACTTCTGGGTGTGACCCAAACCCAAAAATTAAATACGTTTCTGAGATACCAGATTTTAATTTATGCATTAAACAATCCCAGATTGCTTTGTATTCCGAGTAAATAGAATAGATGTTAAAATGATATTATGATATGATGGAAAGACTATTGTGTATGTCTGTGTGCTATTTTTTGACAATTCATTTTATTTTTTAAAAAATTATTTGCATATTATCTTATTGTATATCCTAATATGGAGTCTTTATACTGGAAGGGAAAATGTCTAGTCTGGAATAGGGTCAACAACTTCTGAAGAAAAAAAGGACATTTGTATAAATAATATGATTTGGTTCCACATGTTCTTTATTCTAGTGTAGAAACTCTTATTTGATCCAGTTTTTCTTTTTTCTTCTCTTTCTCTTCCTAATTCCTCCTCCTATGTCTCATCTTCCCCTTCTTCTCTATTTCCCTTTATCTCTTTTATCTCCTTTGATATTTTCAAGTGTTAGTAAAGTTTATGTAATATGCTGACTTACACCTCAGTCATATCAAAAACAGTCAAGGGAAGTCATGATATGACAAATGCATAAAGTCACACAGCTCAATAACAAACAGACAAAATAAAGCATGAAAGGCTTGAATAGTTAGTTTTCTATTAATAAAAGACTGAAGGAGACCCACAGGCATACAAGAAATGTACAACATTACTTATTATTAGGGAAATGAAAACAAAACATAGAGATATATGATTTCTCACCATTGCACGAGAATAACTTTTGTTATAAAGATTGGACAGGAGTGTTGGCAAGTCCACAGAGAATAAGGTGCTATCATACACTGGTGGTGGGAATGCCCAAGATTTCAGGAAAATAGCATGGAGATTTGTCGAGAAATTTATGTATTCTACACTAATACCACTTATGGGTATTATTTAAGAGAATATGGCTAATTTCTATAGTGTTATAAAACAAAAGTAAATTAATGACCTTTGAAATAACGAATGAAAATTCTGTGTATTGTTAGCTTTGAAAATATCTTGCTTCATAGTCATAAAATACAGATAGAATTCCTTTAAAAAGTAATTAAGTAATATTTGGTCCATATAAAAGAATAATAAAATATGATCCCTAAATTTAAGGATTTTAAAATGGAAAGAAAATAGTATCTGTATCATTTGTTACATTTTACAAGTCATTTCAACTTAAATCGTTTCATAAGTTTTACAAAATATCTGAATAATATGTAGTCGCTTTATAACAATATTAATTTTTATAAGGAACCATGATTTATGAAGTTGTACATATAGAGTTTCATACATGTAATGATATTTCTTCATTTGGTAATTGACAGTGCTACTTAGTCAAAGACCTAGGTGACATCCTGGATAATAGAGGTAGACAGATATGTGTGTGTATCTATAAAAAATCCACACTGCTGCAGTCTTTTTTAATCCGGCCCAGGTATGCTGATCCAGAGACTGACATGGGGCAGAGCTGCTACTTGCTCTCCCTGTGCCAAGCCGCTCACAAGGAGCCCAGGAGAGATGGCGGGTTCTAGCCCTGGCCCGCCAGCCCAGCAGAGCCTTGCAACAAGCCAGATGACCCCCCACTCCATGAGGGCCTCTATTTTCCACATCCGGACTTCTCTCCGTCAGAACTCCACCCAGCAGACCAGCCTATCACAGTCTCGCTCATCGAAATCCACCCTGCTGCAGTCTTTTTAATCCGGCCCAGGTATGCTGATCCAGAGACTGACATGGGGCAGAGCTGCTATTTGCTCTCTCTGTGCCCAGCTGCTCACAAGGAGCCCAAGAGAGATGGCGGGTTCTAGCCCTGGCCCGCAAGCCCTGCAGAATCTTGTAACAAGCCAGACGACCCCCCCCCCCCCCACACACACACACTCCATTAGGGCCTCCATTTTCCACTTCCGACTTCTCTCTCGTCAGAACTCCACCCAGCAGACCAGCCTATCACAGTCCGGCTCATCGAAATCCACCCTGCTGCAGTCTTTTTTAATCTGGCCCAGGTATGCTGATCCAGAGACTGACATGGGGCAGAGCTGCTACTTGCTCTCTCTGTGCCCAGCTGCTCACAAGGAGCCCAGGAGAGATGGCGGGTTCTAGCCTGGCCCGCCAGCCCAGCAGAACCTTGCAACAAGCCAGACAACCCCCCCACTCCATGAGGGCCTCCATTTTCCACATCCGGACTTCTCTCTCGTCAGAACTCCACCCAGCAGACCAGCCTATCACAGCCCAGCTCATCGAAATCCACCCTGCTGCAGTCTTTTTTTAATCCGGCCCAGGTATGCTGATCCAGAGACTGACATGGGGCAGAGCTGCTACTTGCTCTCCCTGTGCCCAGCTGCTCACAAGGAGGCCCAGGAGAGATGGCGGGTTCTAGCCCTGGCCCGCCAGCCCAGCAGAGCCTTGCAACAAGCCAGATGACCCCCCACTCCATGAGGGCCTCCATTTTCCACATCCGGACTTCTCTCTCGTCAGAACTCCCACCCAGCAGACCAGCCTATCACAGTCCGGCTCACTTCGGCCGCAAGCGGCCGCGTGGTTCATCGTTAAATACTGGACTTAGAGATGACTGCAAGAGTATGCTACCTGCACGGCAGATTCTGGCCAAGCTACCCGTGTTGTATTTGATATGCCAAATACCAGTAACAATTATAGACCTCATTCCAGAATGGATTGTGGCTCTTTATGTTCCTGGAGCAAGCAGATGCCCTTGGGCTCTACTAGCATGAGACAGGACATATGGAGATGTTACTGGGGCCCGCTCGAGCAAATCGATGAACAACGGGAAGACAGTGATACAGTGATACAGTGAACTATAAAATAAACAATTTTTTTTCAGTGGAGACTAATATTTTCCCTTATATTTGTTTGAATTTTATATTTTTCAAAACTCTCCTGTTTTTTGAACAAAGTTCATATGTCTTGAACTTTTCAATAATTCTTAAAATCCCAAATAAATATAAACAAGTATGTATGTGTTGGATGCCAAAGCCTAGCTAGCTTTGGATCTTTGCTGTTTAAGCTACTTACAGTTTAAGCCATTTACATGTCTTCAAGTCAGGGTTAATGTTAATGAGATCTCTCTTTTGTGTAAACACCTATGAAGGATATGCCTGTTACAGGAATCATTTTGACTCTGAATTAATAAATTTTGGAATATTAATAAAAATAATTCACCGTATCACTGTCTTCCAGTATATCATCAATTTGCTCAAGTGGGCACCAGTAAAATCTCAATACATCCTGTCACATGTGAGATAGCCCAAGGACTTCATCCCGCTCCAGGAATATAAAGAGCCTCAAACCATTCCATCAGGTCATGGGAATGAGGTCTATAATTGTTACTAGTATTTGGCATGTCAAAAATGACACAGGTAGCTTGCCAGGCTCTGCTGTGCAGGTAGGATACTCTAGTAGTAGTCACCTCAAAATTCGAGCAATTATTGATGAAACGTGTGGCCACTGCTCTTTTGTTAGTTGGAACTCTGAGGAGAGGGGAGTCCAGATGTGGAAAATGCCGGCCCTTATGATGTGGGGGGGTCCTCTGGCTTCTTTCGAGGCTCTGCTGGGGTGGCAGGCCAGGACTAGAACCTGCCATCCCTCCCGGATGCCTTGGGAGACATAATAAAAATAATCACTAAACTAAAATCACTTGTATCACTTGTATGACTTGTCTTTCCATTGTTCATTGATTTGCTCGAGTGGGCACCAGTAACATCTCCATACATTCAGCGGGCATCAGTAACATCTCCATACATTCTGTCACATGCTAGTGGAGCCCAAGGACATCTGCTCACTCCAAGAACATAAAGAGCCTCAAACCATTCCATCAGATCATGGGAATGAGGTCGATAATTGTTACTGGTATTTGGCATATCAAATACAACACGGGTAGCTTGCCAGGCTCTGCCGTGTGGGTGGGATACTCATTTTGAGCATTTATTGATGAACAGTGCAGCCGCTTTGTGGCCACATAAGCTGGGCTTGTGATCAGCTCTTCTGCTGGGTGGAGCTGTTATGAGCTGGAGAGTCCAGATGTGGAAAATGGTGGCCCCTCATGGTGTGGGGGTTCCTCTGGCTTCTTGAGAGACTCTGCTGGGATGGCAGGCCAAAGCTAGAACCTGCCTTCCCTGCGGGTGCCTCATGATCTGCTGGACACAGGGAGAGCTGGTAGCAGCTCTGTCCTGTGAATGTGAGTCTCTGGATCAGGCACACCTGGGCTGGCCTTGAAAAGTATTGCTGTAAGGTGGGAATCTACAACTAAAATAAAATTATAAAATGAAATAAACTAAAATAAAATTGTAAAAATGCATAAAATGGTGAGTAATATTTTAGGCTCTTTAAAACTACTCTATGGCTATGACTTGAAATTCCTAATAGACCATCTTAGGGTTTTTTTTTCCATGAAATTAACAAACTATGATTTTTATGAAGAAAATCTTAGAGGAATGATTTTTTGTGTGTTTGTCTTAGTTATGCCTTTTCATTTTAAAATACAATTTCTGAAAAAGAAAAACAAGAAAATTTATATAAAGGAAGCATGAAAATAAAATAAAATATTTTTGCCCTATTGAAAATACAAAGAGAGTGGACTTATCAGGACAAAATATTCACACACAACACATAAGGCAAAGGGCTAATATCTAAGATTCATAAAAGCTCAACAGTAATAAAACAGCCTACAACCCCATCAAAAATGCAGGGTAGGGGAGACAAATAGGCAATTCCTCAAAGATGGCTTATCAATGGCCACAGACATATGAAAAAACATTCATCATTGATTATTAGCGAAATGCAAATCAAAATGATAATAAGGTTTCATCTCACACCAGTGAGAATGGCCCATACCAAAGAGTCTGGAAACATAAGTGCTGACAAGGACTTACTTGTCAGAAGGGAAGCTTGTTACTGCTGGTGGGGACGGGTGCTCACTTCAGCCTCTGGTTATTTTATTTGACCTTAAACTTATTTTTTCTTTTTTTTTTTTTTTTTTGCTTTTTGGGTCACACCCGGCAGTGCTCAGGGGTTAGTCCTGGCTCTGCACTCAGGAATTACTCCCTGGCGGTGCTCGGGGACCATATGGGATGCCGGGAATCGAACCCAGGCCAGCATAGGCTGGCGCGTGCAAGGCAAACGCCCTACCCGCTAGGCTATCGCTCCGGCCCCTTATTTTTCTTTTAAAATCCATTTTATTTACATCTCTTTTATGTAACATTCATAATTTATAATATAATGCCCACATTTTAAAGGGAGGCAATTTTTATTTATTTTTTATTATTACCATAATAGAAGTTGTTAAAACTGAATCTTCCTCCCATACTGACTTTTAGTATTTTTCAATTTTGTGGTGAAATACTTCCAAAATCATGTCACAATTTGCTATAGTAACCAATATGAACGTCTCTGAATGGTACACAAATAAAACATTTTAATGAATTTGTGAAAGCAACTTGAGATAATTTTTGAGTGAGTGGAAAACAAAAATGGCATCATAGGATGAGCTTCTTCTCATGATTTCCCAGGTTGAAGTTAGTGTGTAGATAACAGGACCACAAAATCAGTTTTGCCAGAAGTAGTGATAAAAAAAATCACACATTTGTATTAGGGTTCACTAGATAAACAGCTATCAATCAATCAATCAGTATATCAATCAATCAATCAATCAATCAATCAAACAATCAATCAATCAAAAAATCAATCAATCAGCCTGCCTGCCTGCCTGCCTGCTTACGTGCCTGCCTGTCTGTCTGTCTGTCTATCTATTTTCTATCTGTCTCCCTATCTATTTATCTAGCCAGCCAACCAAACATCTTTTTTATAAAGAACTGGTTCATGGAAGTAAAGATGAGAAGTGTCAGTAGTTGCAGACAGCAAACGAAATCTGTAGGTATACTTCTAGCTTGATTCTGAAGGCCTGAAAACCAGAAGATCTAGTCTGAACCAATCTGTGTACAGGACAAAAGGCAGCAGTTCATGTCCTAGGTCAAATACAGACCTGAGCAGGAGCGGAGTCATTTTACTCAACCTCAGGTCTTCAGAGAATTAGATGAAGACCATTCACATTGGGGAAGGTAATCAGCTTTACTTAGTCTACTGACTCAAATGTTATTTTCAACCAGAAACATTGTTATGGGATACATTAGGAATAATGTTCAATCAAATAAACAAATATCTGGGTGACAATGTAACACATAAACTTTGCCATCAGAGGCACAATAGTATTGGAGGTAAGGCCTTACCTTGCATCCATCTAACTCTGTTTGAGTCCTCTAAGAACCACCAGGGGGTCACTCCTGAGCACAGAACTAAGAATAATCATTAAGATCTGCTAGATATGCTATCTCCAAATTAATCTTTATAATATTTTTATTTTTCCTGAGTGCAGAGCCAGGAAAAGGAAAAGAAAAAAAATGGGTTCTTGTTAAAAGTTGGAAGCAAATGTGTTAAATGATGAAGACGAGCAAGAGAGAGAGAGAGAAGAGGCACTGTGGGTATGGGGAGATGGGAGGTGTGTGTGTGTGTGTGTGTGTGTGTGTGTGTGTGTGTATGTGTTATGGGTGCACTCTTGTGCACCCATAACT
>JAJIBD010007153.1:0-101018 GCA_021461705.1 Cryptotis parvus | reverse complement strand
ATAGACTGGTCTGCTGGGTGGAGTTCTGAGAGGGAAGTCCAGATGTGGAGAATGGAGGCCCTCATGGAGTGGGGGTCATCTGGCTTGCTGCAAGAGGTGCAGCACCCCAGCTATGCTGGGGTGGCGGGCCAGGGCTAGAACCCATCATCCCTCCTGGGCACCCGTGAGTGGCTGGACACAGGGAGAGCAAGTAGCAGCTCTGCCCCATGTCTGTGAGTCTCCTAATAGTATATGATATATATATATATATATATAGATAGTGAGTGAAATATATATAGTATAATAGTATAATAGTATAATAGTATAGCGATATATATATATATGAACAACAGGAGACAAGTGATACAAAAGTGATATATATCTATGTATATATATATATATATATATACAATATATTTAAACAAGGGACAAATCCTGTAATGCTTGGGGACCCTAGACCCAGTCCCTGAAGTTGGAGGCAGGGGAGGGGTATCATGTGTTCCCAGGCATCAAACTCAGGGAACATATTCCTGAGAACATCTTTGCCCCCATTATCACACCTAGTTTTAGACAGAAAAAATGGAACCTTAAATGTGAAAAAGATTAAGCCAAAATTCTTGTTTATTTTTTGTGGTGAGCTGGCCTGCAAATCACCCAGGAGAGTTCAGAGCTTTTTCCTGTCTCTTTGCTAAGGAATCATTCCTGGCCAAGAAACACTGAATAATGCCCAGTCTCCAAACACAAGGCAATCGAGAACTATCTCTCTGTCCCCAGGCTAAGAATCTTTACCCTTATATAGTAGAACAAATAGGATTCTCCCAACTCCCTCTTGTTCAGATTTTTTTCTCTTGAATTACTCCTGGTGGTGCTGGGCGGACCATATAGGATGATGGTGATTGAACCCAGGTCAGCCTTGTGCGAGACAAAAGCCCTATCTACCTGCTATACTATTACTCAGCCTCTTGTTCAGATTTTGAGCAGAAACAACTATTATTTATTGCACTTTTCCATTTTATTAATATAATTTTTTTGGTTGGGGGGAGGGTCCTGAGACTCTTCCTTAGTAAATAGATAAGTGTCTGGGGGTCACTCAAGTCTAGAACAAGGGGATCCAGTGTTGACATTTTGATGCTAATCAACATATTTACAACAGAGGTCAAAGTATGTGCTCAAATGCCCTCTGTGCCTTAAGCTTCTCAAGGTGAAAACACCTGCAGAATTGTTTCATTTTTCTAAGTCAACTAATCAAAAGTGGTTAGCATCTGAATGGAATACCTCAGACTGCCTTTGAAAAGTCTGGATGAAATCTCTCAGAGGTCAGAAAGAATAAAAGCATGGTATTCACCATCACCATAACCACTAACACACCCCCCTAGGCTAACCTTTACCGGGCTTTGAACTGCTCTCTGGCCGCACAAACACCCCATGTGAAAGATACCTCTTATCCCAGTTCGGTGACAGAGCTATTTCTTTGGACACGAACCAGGAGGTAGTGAAACAAGGCATCATAAATTCCCTGGGTGCTTATGCCTGCTAACAGAGAAAAAATACTGGAGGCCTCTGAGTGTTGCAACTGTTTCCATCTGTTCTCTTTATGTGTAACTGATGTAAGAAATTAGTGAGTGCCAGAAGTCACTTGGTTTGCAATTACAGTGTTTAATGATATTAGTATAAACTAGGAACATGAGGTAGTCCATTCTAGAATGAAAAAGCACAAATGAAGGTGAAATCAACTTAGGACATACTCTATCACTTACAACACCTTTTTCCTATTAGGAATAGTCTCATTTTACTTGCCTAGCAAGTGAAAGTCTCGAAGACCTCTTGATGCAAGATGAAGATAACTTTCAGCGAACTCTAAGATACTGACAGGTAACTGGAGTGACTTTGTCTCCTATGGGTCAAATGAGTTGCAAACAGAGATTAAAATTAGAAAACCAGTCTTAATCCAAAGGAAACTTTGACCTGTTGGTACTTGTTCCCTGTCAAAGAGAGGTGCTGTAATATCTCATTGAGCCTGACTCTTGCAAATGATACATTGTGAGGTTCTGGCTCTCTTTATGTCGCCATCCAGCAGTGTAACCTTCACAGGAATCCAGGGTACGCCTGGGAGAGGCACTTCAGCCAATTCGAGTCTGAGAACTTCACCTGTGCAATGGATTTACTAATCTGCACTGTACAGAAAGTGCTAGTGTCAAAGAGGCAGAGGATGGTCTTGATCAATCAAGTACTTGAAAGGCAGAAATCACCTTCAAAAAAGGAAATATGTCTTCAAAGGTACAAATATGATATAGTGCTCTTTGTAAAAAGAACTTTCAGCAAACAATGGAAAAAATTAAAATGCACAAGCACCATGCCATTTTAAATAAATATTTTTGTCTGTGGGTGGCAGTACATTTTAGCAGAAAATATAAGCATTTTGGAGAAAGAAGGATATGAAATAAATGCCCAAGCTGTCACTGACTAGCTATCTGACTTAAATAAAGCATAAAACTTCTCAAAGCCTAAAATTCCCAGTTATAAAATAGAAATAATTTCAATAATGTCATTATACCATCACAAAGTGTAATAAGTAATGGAAATAAAGAATTTAACCTGAAGTAGGGGATTAATAATCATAGTATGTAACTCATTAAATCATCTAAACTTTAGACTTTTCATAGTACTTATTTTTGAAAAGTCACTGCAAATAAAAAAACACCTTTTTTATAAAGAGTGTTTGTAAGTGCAATTTGTCATATATTCCTGAAAGAAATATAGAAAGAACATTCTTTGGGAGGAGCATGAGGGTGTAAAACGGGCCTCCCAAATAGTGCTCAGGGCTTATGGAGCCAATCCTACTAATTCAGCGATACAGCTTCTAGACTGGGCCACCTTGGGCGTGCCTGGAAGATCATGGAGAATCCAGAATGAAACCCAGAGAAAACCATGTAAGGCTTTTAATCTTCCGATAGATTAAGCATTGTAAACCAATTCCCAACTTACAAGCAATTGCTGGCCTTGAAGGAGGTGAAGGGCAAGGAAAGCATTTAGAGCACTCTGAAACTGAATGACTTAAGGACATATTCAGAGAATTTCTCACATTAAAATATATAGAAGGTATATCTCTTGAAGTCTAGTTATAAAGAAACCTACTTCCCTTCTGATATGACTACTGAAATGAAAGATCCTAGCAGAGAGACCAGATGTACACATTTGCAAGAAAACATTTTGTTCCGCTGACTTAGGTTAGTGTTATCAAAGTTATGATTATTGTTTGCCATTCTCAAGTTGAATCCTCCCCTCCTCATGCTTCCAAATGCATAGAACATCTGGCTGTGGAGAGAACTTTGGGGTCACAAAATCAGAAACTTGAAAATTTTCTACTTTGAACCCTTAAACTACTATATGGTGTTTTGCCATTTCTTTAGGAACTACTCCTCTGAATCTTCTAGACACTAATGACATATATTACAGGGGCCCGAAGGGTCATTTAAAGGGTTTGCACCAACCAAAGTACCAGGTAGGTAAAGCTCACATGAGTTCCATCCCTGGTACCCTAGAAAGTAGTCAGTCTGGCTAGGTGTGATCTCAGCACAGAGCCAGAAATAAGCTCTGAGTATGAACAGCTATGATCCCAAAATTTTAAAAATGAAAATATTTTATCTCAGTGGGCAGAGCATTCACAAGTTTGATCCCCATAGAGTCCCCTGAACTCTACCCAGAGTGATCCCTGATCCAAAAGCAAAAAGTAAGACCTAAACGCTAAGCATTTCTGGATATGGTCCCCCCAAAATTTATTGCATATTCATATCTGGAATATGAAATAATATAAAAATATTTTCATTAAAAATCCTTTCAGTCATTGTTTTATTTTCGGTTGATTTTTAAAATAAGTATTGGGGAAAAATAAGTCCTTATTTTTGTACAACCTTATTTCGTTTTATTACAATGAATAATTATGTTATTTATAGTCACAATTTCCATAATTTTGAAAAAAAGTACTAACTTGGGAATTTACACATGATTATTTATAACTATCCTTATATAAAATGTTTTCAACTAAATATCTTAAGATACTGCAATGATTCCTTCAGAGTCTCTTAATCTATTGAAGCCTTGATACTCCTAAAATTTCATAAACTCAGCCATACATATTTTCTTATTTAAATAGTAGAGCAAAAACAACCACAGGAAGAGTCCTGAGAAGGAGGGAAATTATTGTCCTGAATTTAACTGAGATTATGCATATTGAACCAGGGGTATAGAATAGAAATTAGTGATGTATAATAAAGTACTTTTTGTCTTTATTACATACTTTTTCTTCAAATAAATATTTAAAAAGGTGAAATAACTCCTCTATCAGAGATTCAGTTATTTGGTCAGTTTTAGTTCTAGAAGTTAAGCTTGAATTGTCCTGTTACTCGCTACAGAAACTAAAGTGTGCAAAACCTACTCCATCATTAATGGTTGGTGCATGGAAAGGTTTAATTTCATATGCAATAGCATTTGGAACCATGGGCACTTTGAAAAGACGTCATTTTATCACAATCCTTTCAAATCTGTGCTCATTGTGGTGATGAAAGTATCATATTACCAAAATCCTCAGTGGAACATCAAGTTTTTCATTGAGAAATGCAACTTCTCTTTACACATTTACTCTTCCAGGTTGCAGGTGGTAGATTCTTCTCTGCACTGATATTCAATATTCTGAGTTAGAATTGAAATGTGTGTCTGTGAAGATGCAAAAGCCTAGGGGCTGAGAGTGTCTCCTGAAGGTATGCATATGCTTTCTTGACATGGCCACAGTCAGCAGGTATTCAAAGCAATACAAAACTTGAATGGGAAAAGGATTAGACAATCCGCCATGATGCCTGATCAGTAGAACAGATAACTGAGGAGGCAAGAGGGGTGTGAGACAATGGTGGAAGGGTCTTGACAACTGGTGCAGGGATCCATGTTGCAACACTGTCCCTATAGGCGAACCACTGCAACACTATTGCAAGCTACCATCCATCAATAAAAAAAAAAAATTCTTAAAAAAGAGAGCCAGGGAAATGCCTTGAAAATCTAGAGCACTGTCTATCTGCATAGGCTTAGTTTTGGTACCCAGCATCACCGCAAGTCCCTAATACTTCAGAATATAGCCCTTGTTATTCCCAGAACTTTTGGGGAGCCACAACCCCCACAAACAAATATGATACAAAAGTCTCCCTGTATCATCTCCCTCCTACATCCATAAAACAGTGGATGGAGAATTAAATGAGCATGGGGTTCCTCCAAATTTATTTTTTTCTATCACATCTGGTTTTTTTTCTTCCTGCAGTTTTGCATCAAATTCTTCATCTTTCTGTATTTCTGCACATGACGCATATATTGAATGCCTGTCATATGTCAGGGTCTTTGCTTAGAACCATGAATTCAGATATGAATAAGAGAAAATTGCTGCCCACCAGGAATCTACAGACTTGTACTGGAAGACGTGCAGGCTGATTTCTAGTGACCAGGATGATAACAGCTCTGAAAGAGGTGGGGAAATTGCAATGTGACTCAAGAAAAAGAGCTGAATAACCCAGGTAAAGTGAGAATCAGGTTTGGGAAGACTTCTCAGTAGAAGGGAATGATTAAATGACAGACCTGCTCTAGAAATTCCCTAGAAGAGGCAAGTAACAATCTACTTGGGAGAAATTTATTCTCTTCTTCCACTTTACCATCATTCTATAAGCAACTATCGGTCAGTGGCACCATAAACACAATAGGTGCCAAGTTGATGCTGGCCTCTCTAATGACCAGAGGCCAAGCAATAATATAGAGCCTCTTCCTAGGCAATTGGGGAGGTGCAGGAAAACTTCTTGCAAGAAATTACATCTGAGTTAAAAATTGGAGCACTGAAGTTAACCAGACAAGGAGAATTGCGGGTGGTTTTCATTCCAGAAAGAGGCTTAAGAGAACTGGACCACCTATTGTTGCTTCTAGAATGTATATTCAAAGTACTTTTCGTCTAAAGCCAAACATTGCTTCTGATTCAGCAAGGTTTACTAAAGGTCCAGAATTGGAAAATCTCAAAGGAAAGAATATCAATTTAGGGTTATCGAAAGGAAAATTGAACAGGATGAAGATAAAGTCTTTATTTGGAACAAGAGCTGAAATAAGATGTGATTCCATTCTGTGTGTAAGGCAAAGCGAGCCTTCTACAACTAGGACTTTCAAAGAAACATCTGAGAAAAAAATGAATGAGGTCTTATGTTAAGAAATATTCTGCACTTAATAAAAAGAGAAAGTTTCTTTTCCTCCCTCACTTTCCCTCCAAGAATCGCTTTCCCCAGCGAATATGGTCTGAAGGTCTCATTTTTATGTCTGTAAATATTCTGAATAGCATATAGAAACATAGAAGAAAGGTATTGAAAGAAAAAAAAAAAAGACATGGCTTGGTAATGTTAGTTTCATTCCACCCATGGCCCTAAAAGCTGACTTACATAACAGGCTAGAAAACAAATGGATTTCTTCACTCTTGCCTAACTTTTATGTGCATGATATATAAATAATGTAAAAAGGTGACTTCTGTGCTGCTTTTCTTTTGCCTTCACTCATTTCCTTGTGCCTTTCAGAATTCTAAGAGCCCCTGCCAAGGTATTATGAAATGAGAGTGGCATTAATTGCACTATCAATGAGGGAGGTAAAAGCTAAGCTGCAATGTTAGCTAGAACCCACAAAGCGCTTACTCTATTCGGACACTATTCTCATGGATTAGTCTTCATTATAAGTCCAATAGTTAAATCCTGCTACCATTCCTGTTTTGAAGAGGAGTTGCCACAAACAAGCTACATAGGGTCGCACATTTATTAAATAGAACAACCTAAACGGCAGCCCAGGCAGGACTGCTGAAGTGTCTGTGCTTCAAGCCCAGATTCTAAAGAAAGAATCCTGTGGGAGAGCAATCAACAGAGTGGATTTTAAAAGACCTCTTTTCTTCCTTCCAAACACAGCTGAGTGAGGTTGAGAGTGAAGCCTGCCATTGAACACTGTCTAGGCATGTACTCCTGGAGAGTGAGGGAGTATTGCGTATTCCAGAGGAGACATAAATTTGGCCTCACTGGAGATCAAAACATTCAGCTTTCCTGTCCATGTCTCCAAGGAGTCTCACAATACATCTGTGATGGAGATATATTATTTCCACTATTTCCAGTTGTGGCTGTGGTGCCCAGCTGCGCCAACAGTTGACAGACAGGAGACAGGCTTGTCTACACCCAGGGCTCTGCTCCGTGGGCCCTGGATTGTTGATGGTCTGACATAGTAAAAGACTGGGCCCCCTGGAATGAATGCAGAGCCATGGCAGAGCCTGGCAAGCGACCCGGTGGTATTTGTTATGCCAAAAAGCAGTAACAATATTGGACCTCATTCCCAACAAATGGAGATGTTACTGTCACCCGCTCAAGCAAATCTATACACAACGGGAAGACAAGTGACAAGTGACATTCCTGGACAGACAGGACACAGCAGGCCAAAGATATAGCATGGCAGCTAAGGAGCTTGCCTTGCATGGGACTGAACCAAGATCTAGCCCCAGCACTGACTTTGGTCCACGAAAATCCCAGCTGGAGTAATCCTCAAGCACAGAGTTAGGAGTAAGCCCTTAATACTACTGAGTTTAGGCCAATAAAACACATTAAAAATAAAAAAGACAAGATCAGTTGAATCTCTTCTCTCCATGACAATGTTGTGCATGAGAGAGCCAGGAACTGAGTGCAGTGTGTGCCTATACCAAGAAGAGACAGTATGGTATATGAGCGCATTTCATAGAAGACACTCATTTGCCAGGAATGAGGAGCAATTCAGGGAAGTCTCTCCAGATTAAAGAGGACTTCCACAGAAATCTGAACCCTAATTAGAGCTAGCTCAGCACAGAACAAGCATATTCTAGGCTGAGAGAACTGTGATCAGGGCTGGACAGATAGTACAAGGGTCAATGTTTTTCCAGCAAATAGATAATCCTGGTTTAGTTCCCAGAAGCACAGATCCCTGAACACAGAACCAGGAGTAGTCCCTGAGCACTTCCATATATAGGCCCCCAAACAAGGAAGTAAAATGAATGTAAGTTGAACTATATGATAGTACAGTACATAACGTACTTGCTTTGAATATAGTCAAACCAGGTTCGATGCCCAGCTCCCATATAGTCCCTAAGTCCTACCTGGAGTGATCCTTGAGCAGAGAGCCAGGAGTCAAGTCTGAACATAGTCAGGTTTGGCCCCCAAAGAAAACAAGAATGTAAGCTAGAGGAGCCTGGCTTTCGTGGGCAACTCAGAAAAGACTAGTATTGCCCCAGAACAGAGAAGCAGTAGGGCTTGGTACAGAATGAAGAGTAATAGGACCCTGGTATCCAGGATCTTGAAAGATATGGCAGGGAGATTAATTTGTGTCCCTAGAGGAAAGGACAATTACAGCAGGGATCTAAAGCATGTCATGCGAGCAGAGGAGGAGGCTGAGGGTAACAGCTGGGCAATTAAGGAGCAGATGTGCAGTTTGGAAAGTTGACGAGATGGGTAGAATCTCTGGCACAGACGATTCATGTAGGTCACTCAGGGAAGTTTAGTAACAAGGTACCCGGGAGATGGTGGACAATTAGAAGAGAGAAGGCAATTTCTCAAACAGACATGTCTGAGAAATTAGATGAGTCAAGTCACGTTTACTTAGAGATGGGTGGTTAGAAATACAGACATTGAGTAGACCTGAGCCCTCTCCCTAGAAAAAAACCTGGTTAGAGACACACATCTGGCAGGAAACATATGATGGAAACATTTTCAAGGGATCAAGCAATATGCATTTGTTCATTGCTAAACATTTTCATACACCCACCTATAGGCATTGAAAAAGAAAGAAACATTTATGGGATGGCAGTGGGGCACGTCAGCAAAATCTGCTAGCATACACCCACTGCAATCATATAATGGATATGAAAAAGAAATCATCGCTAGATCTAGACTCACCACTGCTGATTCACTCAATTTCCTGAAACTGAAGTACAGGCTGCCACAAATGTACCAGCTCCTCTAAGAAACTAGGAGTATGTTTCCCCTCTCCAGTACATTATTCATTCTGAGGCAAACAGCAGCTTAGACATGCCAGCAACTACAGCTACCATCTCAAATCATTCCCTCAGTTTATGGATGTGAGGATTCAGGCTCAGGGTGCAGATGCAACCCCCCAGGACCTCCCTGGTGCAATTTTACTGACCTGTCAGGGAGGTTGCTTTGCAATGACAGGAGGTGAGAAGAACATCCTTCTGACTTTCCGCTAGCATTCCCCTGGGGCCCTGGAAACGTCAGGATCAAAATCAGTAGCTAGTCATACTTCCTTTAAACACTTCCTGTTTACATATAAAGTATTTTATAGCTTCACTAATGCCCTTGGTGGGAATCATTGTCAGCCCCAGTCCAAAATCATTTAACATACTCAGAATCACATCGTTTTCTCTAAAACAGTCTCTCAACTGGGGGGCTTCGATGGGCCCCTAGATATACCAAGGGGGAGTTACCGGGACGATCGCATAAATGTGGGGGGATCATGGCATAAGTCTGGGAACCAACAGGCAGGACAGGGAGACTACAGGAAGGAAGGTCACAAGTGGGGACATCGTGTAAGAAATGTTGAGAAACACAAACCTTGCTCTGAACAATATATTTTAGACATTTTTAGACTTTCTCCTTTTCTTTCATTTTTATTACAAATTGTACTATATATAAAAACAAATTATGAATAGCATATAAAAGATCTTACTGTGATAAAATACATTTAGTATATATTTTGGTTGTGAGAAAACAATAAAATTTGACTTAAAATTAAAATTTATATCAAAGAAAAGATTTGTGCATATTTTTTATATGCGTATATAAATTTTACTTTAGAAATTTTAAGGTTTTGTTTTATTTTTGCTTATAGTCCACATCCAGCTGTACTCAGGGATTACATCTGACTCTATACTTATATATCACTCCTGGCAGTGTGCAGGGAACCATATGTGGTAGTGGGGATTCAACTAAGTTCAACCAATTGCAAGGCAAGCACCCAACCCACTGTATGATCTCTCCCCCCCTGGAAATTTAAACACTTATATACAATTAACAATAGAACTGTCTTGGATCATGAATAATGAAATCACTGAATCATTGAATCACATTCAGAGCTTGGTATGATTTGTCTTCTTGATTACAAATTTACTTTGAGGAGTATGAAATAAAAACTAGGAACTTCACTTCAGAAAACAGTGCTGTGCTCTGCAAGCCATAGTGTGGAGTTTCTCAAAGACAACAACTGGATAAAACCTAGAAACTCATAGGAAAGACCTTTCCAATGTATTCAGAGTGGGTTTGGCATAACCCAGGCTTTTGTCTTCGCTTGGAAGCAGATTTTCTGGATTTTAAACTCTGGTTACGTATGACTTACAGTTAAATGCTAAAGTCTCTGATCTTGAGTTTCCTCAACCACAAAATGTTGATAATTATTATACTTCATTGTAGTAATCTTATGAGGGATAAGCACAGTGTTTTCTTAGAGTTGATTCACTTGTCAATGTTAGCTCTACTGAGGTAGAGGATGAATAGGTGCAATTAAAAAAATAAGGAGCTGGAGTGATAGCACAGTGGGTAGGGCCTTGCATGAGGCCAGCCCAGGTTCAATCCCCTGCATCCCATATGGTCCCCTGAGCATTGCTAGGTGTGACCTAAAAAGCAAAAAAAATTAGGAAAGTAGGCTGAAGAGATGGTATAGTAGGTAAGGCAATTGCCTTGCATGTGACAGACCCAGGTTTAATTCCCAGACCCCCAATTGGTACCCCCCAGCCCTCCAGAAATTATCCTTTACTGAAGATCCAGGCATAAACCCTGGGCACCACCACTAACCCCCCCCCCAAAAAAAAGAAGAAAAAACAAAACAGGAAAACAGGGACTAGAAAAAAGCAGAGGAGTGAGGGGCCATGTTTGACATGTGTAGGATCTCAGTTGCATCTCTAGCACTGCTGGACCTGAGTAGTAGCATATCCACAGGCTCTAGCATTGAGCCAGTCAGTCTTATTGACCAAGTTGCTCTTGGAGTGGTCCTCAAGTTTTGAGCACTGCTTAAGAGCCTTCCCGAAGAAACCAGCACCAACATAAAACAAGTGGGGTGATGTAACTGTTGAAGATGTTTCTGAGTCTGTGACTTTGAGAACTGTACCCAGACAGTGACTACTGACCTACCTCACTTAGTATTAGAACATATGTTCCAAACATTGTTCCTATACTAGGAATCACTTTAGCAAGGAATTTGGAGAGTTAAACATGTTGAGTCCTACCCTGTGTCTATGATCAACCCTACAAAGGCCTCTATATTAGCTCCCGAAAGTCTCCCTGGCTTGCTAGAACACTGTATGACTGAATCCTAATCATGAACAGCTTTGTAATTGTATCTCACAGCAATAAAACTCTTAAAAAGTTGCCCTGAAGGGACTTGAGAGCACTGTGCAGAGAGCACATAGGGATGAGTGTGCCTCTCTTTCATGTGCCTAGTCTGTTCCATCCTTGGCACCTTCGTCACCTCTGGGAGCAATCCTCAAAATCTACTTACTCATCAGTATCCCGGAGCACTGCCAGGTACGGCCAAATCTCCTCCAGAAAAAAAAAAAAGATTTTCTCTAAAGGAACTATGATGGTATTCAAAGTTTCAAACTTTGTATACATGAGTCCCAAAGTCTGATTCTGGCACTAAAGGCTTTCCCAGTAACACATCATGAGGCTGGGTGCTGATCCTGTGTTCCTGAGAACTCCTAAGTAGGCTCATATTTAAAAAAAAAAAAATTATTCCATGGGAGGAGTTTGAGAAGTAGGAATCAAATCATCTTGTGGTCTCAAAGATAAGCCTTTTCAGTAAAAATTTGCACATTAATAATTAAACCAATGATTTCAACGAGCTTAGTGCTTTTCTAGTTCTGAAATGGTCAAGCTCTGATTATTCATTGTTGAGGAATAGTTTTAAAAGTATCTCACTTTTTATCCCCTTGCAAATATATTTTAAAGTAGTACTTATATGGGTAGCTCAAAGGGAAGTTGGGTGCTCTAGTTTCCTCTGATGTTTGGTCTTTGGACCCCTAATCAAAGATATTTTTTTCTCTTTGAAAGAGTTCACTGAAACAGCATCTGATAGAAAAAAAAATAACACCCCAAACTAGCATGTTGTCTTCTGTCATCAATGAAAAGAAATAACCCAAATCAATAACTGTCAGCCTTTCAGGAGATGTGTTTATGGTTCACTGTCCTGTTTACTTTTGCATTATAAGGCACTTTACATGAGAATACTAACAATCCAGTTTATCTCTCTGCCTATTTTAATGAAATAAATGCTAGTATGAGTCAAAGACAGTTATTCTAGGTGAGGAGAACAAACAAATATAGAACATGTTCTGATATTTATAGAACAAGTTAAAAGCCCAAGGGGTTATAAAGAAAAATTTAATTGTTATTGCTTAAGGCCATCTAGATACCTGATTTTCCTCATGGAAAAAATACTAAAGTGACATGAGTTATATTAACCAATATTCACATGATCTATTCATACTGCACACATGTTATTTTTTACAAATGGAAATTTAGATTTAGAGAAATAAGAATATTTTACCTCCACAGAGGGTATTAAGACCCAAGTTCCATTGTAACTTCATGATATTTTCTCTTCAACAAAGTGTGCAATGCTCAGTGCTTTGGTTTCATGTGATACATTTGAGGAGGAAAAAAAATAATGAAACAAACAATAAAAGATGAGGTGAGTTAAGGGAGAAAGCCGAAAAGCAAAAGAGTCGGCAAAAACAGGACTTGAAGAAAATGATCTTGTCAAAAGAGATAAAAAGAAAGAAGAAATAATGGTGGAAGGGACAAGAAAAGGAATGAAATAAAGTAGAACAGTAGACAAAGAAAACTATTGTGGCAGAACTGTGAACCCAGTGGAAAATACTTGAGATGGGATTTTGTGTGACAATCCAGAAGAGAAAAAAGAGCATGGGATTTTTTTTGTATGCATGTTAAAATCTAACTGCTTCCCTTCAGGAGTTCATATTAGTGTCTCTTTTGATCAGTAAGTCAATGTTTCAACTGTGTTATCACTGCCTTCCTTGTGGTTTTTAATAATCATTCTTGAAATAGAAGTGTTATTGCAGACATATTGGGAGATGCTCTTCTCACTTGACTGATTATTTAATCCACCCCAAAGCTGTCTGTCTGTCTATAGGACAAGGTGCTCATGCAGATTGAAAACCAAGAAAGCAAAGAATGGCGATGCCATCTTAGAGCAAATTAACTTACATAATGATCCTGTCAATCTATCTTCCCCTCAAACTCCATTTTGTTGGGTCCTACTAAATTCCATCAGTCTCTCCCTGGGTTTGCTCTATTTTGATGTACCAATTCAGTTATGCTAGCTTCCATGAACTTCACCTAAGCACAAGGCATAGAGAACTGCCAGAAGGAGCATAAAGAATCACTTCTCAACCTTTTGACTACGATTAAATGTAGAAGGAATATAAGGAACATTTTTACCCAGGCATAAGTGTACAAACATTATGGACTGAGAATGTGTGTCTCATTGAAATGCGCAACAAAGACTTACCTCCCAAAGTAATGGTGGAGCGACTCTTTGTAAAACCATTGGTGATATCATGAACTGGATCCTCATAATAGGATTGCTGTTCTTTTACAAAGAAGAAACTCAAGACTTCGGGCTCTCTTCCTCTTTCTCAGGCTCCCCACTACATGGTCATGAATCTAGGAAGACATGTGTCCAATAGCAAGATGGAATCTACCTTCAAGCCAGAAAGAAAGTCCATTAATAACCAATATTCTAGACCAGAGGTAGTACAACAGGTAGGGCATTTGCCTTGCACGTAGCTGACACAGTTCGGTCAGTTCATATAGTCCCTAAGCACCTCCATGAGTAATTCCTCAGTGTGGAGCCAGGAGTAACCTCTGGGTATCACTGGATGTGATTCCAACAAAAGAACCAATATTTCAACAGCATGATATTGAATTTCTCACCATCTAGAGCTGTGGGGTTTGGGAATCCAAAATGAATTATTTTGGTTTTGGGAGTTCTGTTACAGCAGCTTTAGCTTACAGAAATATCAAGTATGTGAGGAAAGAAGGTAGGTATACGTTTGAGAGCCAGGAAGCCATAGAGAAAGGAATAAAGTTTTTTCTAAGTGCTGTCGACCTATGCTATTGTTGCAAGGTATATTGTTTCCATTGATCTAAGGAAATCAAGGTAATAGAAGTGAACTTATTTGATACGTATTTGATATATATGCCAAATACCAGTAACAATTATAGACCTCATTCCGGAATGGATTGAGGCTCTTTATGTTCCTGGGGAAAGCAGATGCCTTGGGCTCTACTAGCATGAGACAGGACATATGGAGATGTTACTGGGGCCCGCTCGAGCAAATCGATGATGAACGGGAAGACAGACAGTGACAGAAGTGAACTAGCAAGACTTCTAAACTGAAGATGAACTGATGAAAATTATGTCAACTTGTAGAGACTGGGGGCAATGCAAGATATTTTTTTGGCCATGGACTCATTTTATCATTCAGTTATCATTTTTAAGGGCTATCTTGAGTGGTATTTGGCATATCAAATATGACACAGGTAGCTTGTCAGGCTCTGCCATGCAGGTAGCATACTCTTGTAGTCATCTCTAAATCCAGCATTTATTGATGAACTGCGTGGCAGCTTGCGGCCTGTGAGCTGGGCTGTGATAGGCTAGTCTGCTGAGTGGAGTTCTGACGAAGGGAAAGTTTGGATGTGGAAAATGGAGGCCCTCATGGAGTGGGGGGGGGTCAGTCTGGCTTGTTGCAAGGCTCTGCTGAGGTGGTGGGCCAGGGCTAGCACCTACCATCCCTTCCGAGCGCCTTGTGAGCGGCTGGAAAACAGGGAGAGCCAGTAGCAGCTCTGCCCCCATGTCTGTGAGTTTCTGGATCAGCATACTTGGGCTGGATTTAAAAAAAGCCTGCTGCAAGGTGGATCTCGATGAGCCAGGCTGTGATAGGCTGGTCTGCTGGGTGGAACAATTATAGACCTCTTTCCCATGACCTGATGGAATGGTTTGAGGCTCTTTATGTTCCTGGAGCAAGCAGGTGCCCTTGGGCCCTACTTGCATGAGACAGGATATATGGAGATGTTACTGGTGCCCGCTCGAGCAAATCAATGATGAACGGGAAGACAGTGATACAGTGATCTTGAGTGGAAGCCAGAGGGTATTTTTTTGTTTGTTTGTTCTTTGTTTTTAATGAATCTATGCTCAGCCATGATCAAGTGTGTGTATCTTCCAGGGTTATAGTATTGAGGAGGTACCTGGATTAGCCAACATAGTAAAACAATCAAATAACCCAATGGACCAAATATTTTCATTAGTTAATTTCAAAGTTTCCGGCAAAGGGACCAGGGGTGAAAAGATGGGTTAAGGAGCCAGAGTGAAGTACAGTAGGTAGGCGCTTGACCTCATGTGGCTGACCCACGTTCCATCTTTTTGGCAGTCCATATGGTTCCTTGAGCCCACCATGAGTTATTCTTAAATGAAGAGCTAAGACTAACCCCTGAGTGTCTCCAGATGTGGCCCCCAAACAAACAAAAAAACAACAACAAAGATATGTGTTAATAAAAGAAATTTTTGGGCAAATGAAAAGTCAGGATGTCACATTGAGAAGATCACAACATTGTGAGAAAAGTATTATACATTTGGTATTTTACTATATTGTTGCAAAAAATTCAGTAGGTCTACTTTTGTTCAATGTAAGCCCATTGCTTCTTTTTATTTTGCCTTTTTGGGCCACACCCAGTGATTCTCAGGGAT
Organism: Cryptotis parvus; assembly: GCA_021461705.1. NCBI lineage: Eukaryota > Metazoa > Chordata > Mammalia > Eulipotyphla > Soricidae > Cryptotis > Cryptotis parvus. The sequence goes on along the minus strand of JAJIBD010007153.1, from coordinate 85,190 downwards.
TACTCCTGCTCTGCACTCAGTAATTACTCCTGGCAGTGTGCAGGGGACCATATGGGATGCCGGGATCAAACCGGGTCAACTGCGTAGCCCAGCGGCCTCCTCACTGAACTATGGCTCCGGCCCCAAGCCCATTGCTTCTTAAAAAGAATTTAGATATCATCATTCACTCAGTCTCTTAATGCTAAATACCCTTAATGCATTTTATTTTCCTACTACATATTACATGGTATCTAGTTTATACTTAACTAAATAGCATATTTTCTATTCGCCTGGATATTTTAGTAGGAGTGATGAGACAGACATAAGATGGCTATAAAATCTCACAATATTTTATAATATTGTAGCCATGGTGGAGGGGCTGCTGAATGGCATCCTTGGCAGCAGCTTGTATTGGAAACTGCTCTGAATTGCAGCTGGAACAGGGGAGGTTCACTTGTATCACTTGTATCACTTGTCTTCCCGTTGTTCATCGATTTGCTCCAGCGCGGCACCAGTAACATCTCCATTTGTCCTGTCACATGCTAGTGTAGCCCAAGGGCATCTGCTCACTCCAGGAACATGAAGAGCATCAAGCCATTCCATCAGGTCACGGGAATGAGGTATATAATTGTTACTGGTATTTGCCATATCAAATACAACACGGAAGCTTGCCAGGCTCTGCCATGTGGGTGGGAGACTCTTGTAGTTGCCTCTTGTCTCATGCATTTATTGATGAACTGCGTGGCTGCAAAGCAGCCATGCAAGCCGGAGCTTGTGATCAGCTCTTCTGCTGGGTAGAGCTCTGACGAGCTGGAGAGTTCGGATGTGGAAAATGGCATGACAAACCATTTTCCACATCAGGACACCACGAGAAACCCCTGAAGTATGGGGATTCCTCTGGCTTCTTGTGAGGCTCCTGGGATGGTGGACCAAGGCTAGAACCCACCTTCCCTCTTCCCTTGAAAGTGTAAATTTCAAGGGAGATTATGGATGCCTCTATACTTGGCTAAAAATAAGAGCAACAATTTGGAGATCACTTTCCTCATGCCTATGACATAGGTAAGCTTATTCTGATGTTACAGATTAAAAGTATAAGGTTCAGAGAGATTATGTAACTTAGCCATTATCACACAGCTAGTGATCCTACTCTTAGTGACTATGTTATACAGTGATAGTATAGGCAGAAAATTGGATGGCCTGACCAGAGTTAATGCACTGGTATAATGTGATTTCTGTTTGACTGGACACTGTAGGGCCTGATATCTCCCTAGCCATTATATTATTGACTACTTTTACGAACCACAAGTTACATGTCACACATTCTGAATTCTGCATAATATATTTTCTTGTGGGGGAAGGTGCAAATATGTTCAAGGGTTACTCCTGGCTCTACCCTAAGGAATACCTTGTGATGGACCTATGGGATGCCAGGTATCAAACCCAAGTCGGGTTTGATACCTGGCATCCCATACATGCATACAAGGCATGTGCCCTACCCACTACACAATCTTCCAATGCATGAAGAAGCATAACCACCCACCTCCCAGGTACCAAGATCATATTGCTGCTGTAGCCTCTGAAGTCACTTCTTTCATCCCATATAAGATGAAGCCAAACTCTTATCATAAACACTACTTACTTCTAGTCCTTTTGGCAGCCTCCATTTTTCTGGAGTAAAATTCTTCTACTACATCGCTTCCATGAAATTTCTACCCTAGGAAAATATAAGGACCCTCAGTATCTGGGGTCTGTAATAGTATCATTTGTATCATTGCTCATTGATTTGCTTGAGTGGGCACAAGTAATGTCTCCATTCATTCCTGTATAGTGCTAGTGTAGCCAAAGGGCATCTGCTCGCTCCAGGAACACAAAAAGCCTCAAACCATTCAATCAGGTCATGGAAATGAGGTCTATTATCATTACTGTGTTTGGCATATTGGATACGACATGGGTAGCTTGCTGTGAGGGCGGGATACTTTCAGTGTTGGTAGGTTCTCAGTTCTTGCATCTACTGATGAACCACATGACTGCAAAGTGACCACTCACAATGAGGAGAGCTGGTAGCAGCTCTGCCCCATGTAACTGTGGCTCTGGTTCACGGGAGGAATTCGTGGGCAGGTCCACTTGGCCTCTGTATGGGACAGAGGTGGGTGAAAGGTATCCCAGCTCCATGTCCATGGAAGCCCGGTGACTTTAGTCACTGAGACCTACATACCTGGGCTTGAAATAGTCTTCTCTCTAGGGTGGGGCTCTAACAAACTGATTTGAGTTTGGCTTTTCACTTGGGTGTTGCTCTGATGAGCTGTGGAGTCCAGACATTGAAAATAGCAGCCATCATGGTGTGGGGGTTCCCCTGGTTTCTTCAAGGCTCTATTGGGATGGCAAGCAGGGCCAGAGCCCTCCCTCCCAGACACCTCATGATCAGCCAAGCACAGGGAGAGCTGGTAGCAGCTCTGCCCCATCTATAACAGTAAGACCCAATAAACTGTGCTGGGGTGCATGATGCATGACTCTCTCTTGGCGCTTTCCTATGGATGCTATGTGTCCACACTCCTCTAGTAGCTGGAGAAGTTAAGTGATTCCCGAGGTTATAAGAATCTTCAGATAGGTTAAGTGGCATTTCCAAGGCTAATACTGATTCATAAACCTTTGCTGTTTCCATCAATACTTTCTGTTGCAGTTTTTAAGATCTGCCATTGTATCAGGCTCCTGTGTTCACATGGTCTATCTCTGCCACTTGGCGATGCTTTTGGAGGGCATCTTGTCTCATTCATTCTGAATTATATGCACCTGGTACTAAGTAGAGTAACAACAGGAGAATTAATGCATGCTTGATGAAACTGGGAAGTCATGTAGATGTGTTTATACGTACACTTATTTTGACATTAATAAGGCACTGATTCCTAGTGGGTTAATCAAACAGACTAAATACTATTACTGCTCGGCACTCACATAATGTCTTCAGTCTTAATGAGAAATGCTCACGGTGAAATTTGTAAAGGGAATAGTAATTCAGACCACGATGTCTGCTGATTGGGGAGATTTTGGCTACATACTTACAATGTGGACTCTCGACTATTTATAATATCATTATAGCAAATGACAGCTAATATGTTAGATTCCAAATTTCAGAAGACTAGGACTAATTCTATTGTTTTTTTTTCAACTTTTGTTCTCACAGATTAACATCACAAAGCATAACACTAATTACACAATTTTGTAAGAATTCATAAAAAGGCAAGGAAAGGTTATTTTTCCCCCAAGTTACTGATAGAAAAAATCTGAGGTTAGTGGAGGTTAACCAAAGGTAGAGGGGGTGATGACTGTTAAAAAGAAACATAGAAGTAAAAGTTCTAATAGACATCACAGTGGTACTGCAAAAGACCATTGCAATAAATTAGCATTCCCATCTCCTTGGCCTCAGCTCACAAAGCAGGCAGAAAAGACAACGAGGTTGTTGTTACAACTAGGTCAATAATTATTACTAGAACCTTATCCTGAAAAGACAGCCAGATCAAACAACAAAAGGGATGGGTAAGAGAGATAGCATAGGGGTAAGGAGCTAGACTCCTTGCTACCCCAGATTCAGTCTCTGACACCCCAAGTGGTCTCATGAGCACAGAGCCAGGAGCCTTGAGTACTGTCATGTAGAGCCCAATCTCCATCCCCAAATTGAAAAAAAAAGGGCAAGAGCTCTTCCACACTTACAGGTCCTCCACTTTGAGTGACAATGCCCAGAATATGTGCCAGAATTTTGGAGTCCAAATGCCTGCGTTCTCAAAATGCTTAACCAAAATAAGTGCTTTTATTTTGCAGTTGACCTTGAAAAGGAATGTATGGTTCAAAACTGTGACTATTCCCATGTGAGTTTACAAAACTCCAAGGAGCTGACTGTGCCATACAAAGGAGGAAATCAAAGGAGACCAGAGAGTATTTGGCACTTATTTTCTTTCCTATTTCTCTAATCTTAGCATTCTCTTTTTTTTTTCTCCATCTACTTTTCTTTGTAAAATGTTTTCCACCTCACATACTAGAGTGCTAGTCCGTAATTCAAACAAAAGGAAAACATAAATGGTACTTCTGTATTAACTCCTAGGGGATTTAAATGATTTATATTCTCTTTCTTCAGCAATATTTGCTATAAAACTACTGAAGGTAATATTTAGAGAAAGTGGATATTTTGCCACAATTTCACCTCTTAATCCTTAGAGCATTTCCTTGATATCTATCAGCAGTTCATAAAGACTTTAACACTTTATGAGCAATATGTTGACTTCCTTTTCCAATGGCAAGCAAAAAAATAATAAACTCTCATTGAAGAGGACTACAACGTCTCCCCAAATGAAACTAGGTGATAAACCAAATAAAGTAGGCACAAAAAATGGAAGTAGGCTTAGTTTGTTTTTATATTCTCTCTCTCTTCTCTGAATCTGTATTCTGGGAAGATATATTTGATTTATTAAGTTCAGTCTCCCCCCCAACCCCCAAATAAAGCAACTAAAATGAGATTTTCATCATCCTAAGTCAAGGATGTAGGTTGAAGATGATGATTATTATTTTGAAATATTAGTGAGGGAGGTAAGGGCGATACATGAATATAATGCTGTTTTTACCTGAAGACAAAACATTTCTGCAATGTCCACTGGAATTGGGTATACTGTTCCAATTCTTTATAACTCCCAGGTCTGACATTTATATTTTTAAGAGTTGATTTTATAGGAAATCAAAGTAGATAAAACAGGGACGTTTAATATTGAATAAAAACTATAAGCTCAGGAATAATACTTTAAATGTGTATACTTTTGAGTTTAAGGGGACAATTTACTTGATAATAGTAGTTTGAAAGGAGGCTGATTTAATATAGTTTTTTTCCTCCTGTAGCTGCAGTCATTTATGTAGTTCTGTGTCAGTTTTTTTTAACATCTGTGTACCATCTGCATGACATAATTTTTTAATCAATTCACTTCTTTATGAAGGTAAACAGTTGTTTTAAAGGGGAACATTATAACCACATTTAAAAATAAGAAAATGACTTCCACTTGCCATAAACATAAGGTAAACCTAAGAAAAGAAATGAATGAATGCAAAATGATGTTCTTACAATCTAACAAGGCACTTGGAGTTAGCTTGAGGCTCTGAGCCTGGGGCCTGCAGTTTGCTTGTTAGAGAGATCAGCACTGGCAGAGTCAGAAAATCTTTCCTGACACAATCAGAAGGTTGAAAGAGAATTACAAGGGAGTGATTTTTTCAACTCAGGATTCAACAGTTTATATTCCCTGCATCTGAATCACCTCAGAAATCCCTGGAGGTGTGGAGGCTGTGTCTTGGGGAATAGGGGGTGAAGGGGGTGCACCCTGGAAGCTCAACATTATTGGGACCTGATAACAACTTTCAGCTATAGAGCTGAGGGTAGAGTTCTCTTTAGAAATACATATTTCCTAGCGATTATGAGAGTTAAGAGGAAGTATGGTCTAGGCAAATACTGCACAGGATGGTTTCTCCGTAGAATTCTAGTTATCATAATCCTTCAATTCACATTGTCCCTTCAGCCTATTTATTCTACCACAATAAAGACTCCAAGTATCCTGTTCCCCGTCTCATTCTTCACCTATCTTTTTAGGCCAAAATTTTCTTAAACGTGTATAGCTTATCCCTCATGTTTATAAGAATACTCTAAATCTTTGAGAAAATCACGACCCATCTTCAGCCTCCACACATGTATCTGACACATGGAACAAATAATTAGACAATAGAAAGTGAAAAATGATTAATGTCAAGGTTCAGAGGAATCCCTTCTTTTTCCTTTAGAATTGGAAGAGTAATCAAAACAGCATCAGAAAGGTTAGCAAAAAGAAAAGCAATCAATATAATAATAAATATGTGGAGTGTGATTATTATATGATATATGATATCATATTATTATGTGATTATGTAGATCCCAATGGGTTTGGAATAAAATCCCAAATTGAGGGGGTTGAAACACCAAAGAGAGAGGAGAAAGATTTATATGAGATAGAGAGGATCTTTCTATGGAACATACCTATGCATCTTCTTAAGAAAGGTTTCTCTGCTAAGAATGGTTTCTTAATGATCCTAAATGGAGATTATCTGCATTCTTTAATGCAACCATTTTTTTCCTGAAGCCCATGGAGATGCTATTGACCTTAGCTCCACATACTCAGGCATTCCAAGGAAAAAAAGAGGTTTAGTCTGCATATGTTAGTCTGCTGATCAAAGTCTTCTGCAGAGATCAATCCCACAGTAATTTTCCTAATAAACTACAAGTCAATAAATAAAATGTGGGTTAACCATCTCCAGGTAGGGGTAAGTTGAACATGGAGAGCAGGAAGATTCTCCTGCTGAGACTGGAATCACATGTTTGGATGTCAAAATATGGAGAAAAATAAATTCTTCTTAAGGAAAATACAGCTTTCAAATTCATCAGGCTATTTTTAAAAGGTTTCTTGCATATCACCTATCTTTCCCAAAACACTTCATAGATTTGCCTGTAAATTAATCAGAAATGCACAATTCTTTTTCCCTTAGAATATGCATGGAACTTTTTGCATCCTGAAGCAAAATGCATCTCCTGTTTTCCATCACTTTTAGAATTTGAAAGGGTGTTTAAGTGCTCAAGACTGACTCAAAAACTCTACACCTTGCCCTTGAACCTCGCAGAGCATCAGAAGTGGTAGCTCCAGCATGTATTGCCTTTGCTCTTCTCTCCGAATACTAAACTCCTGGTCTCAGGTCTTAATGGAAAGGCAGAAAGGAACAAGCATCGTATACTTGCTGATACTATCTTCCTCCACTATAGCACAACAGGAATAGCTAATGAATTCTAGGAGCCCAGAACTGTTTCCCAACCTGCACTCTCTAAGGTTTCCAGTTTTCTCATCTGAAAAATGGAAGTAGAGTAAGATTGATTTATCTTGCCATTTGCTGTGGGTTAGAGATAAGATGATAGATCATCAAAATTGTATCAAGCATTTCATGTGTGCTACTGGAGTAAATGAACCAAATAATTCATGCTGGTCTTAAAGAAAACTGCTCACCCTTAAGGAAAGTACTCTGAGCGCCTAATGTGCTCTGTCTTTGGGCAAAGTGGACCTGGTCGCAAGTAAAGGCTAGAGAGATAGCACACTCCACAAGGGATCACAAACGTCCTGAATGGGAAATTGTTTTATAAACACTCAGGTATTAAACGATGAGGCACTAAAAAACAGAGATTCTCATTTATCCTTAGTGTCGGTGTCATTATAATTATCATTACTCCTGTATTATTACTACCAATATGCAAATCACCATTTGGGCTCTGAATTGTTTCCTGATGTTCACACTTAATTGTGTCAGTTGGAAGAATTTTTAATTTGTTCAATCATTTTGCTGTTTATTCTGTTGTTCTCACTGTTCTATTTCTGGTCAAGAAGATTGAGTTTCCTGGTTTGCTTTCTTTTCACTTTGTTTTGCCACCCTCTTCTCACCCCCCCACACCCCCAAACCCATCTTTCCCAGTAAAATCTGTTCTCCATGCCGAGTTCCCCTCACCAATCTGCTGGGCCATCTGATTTTTCTCACTCAGCATCTTCATCTATTTTGAGCTAACTGTTGACAATAATATCATAGTAATCTTTGCAGTCACATTAAATTGTTCATTATTCTAAATAATACAATTCCTGAATATCTACTCTGTAGCAGATTTTGGGCTAGTATCAGGATACACAGAGATAGATAATACAATCTCTGCTTTCAAGGAGTTTATCATCAACCTAGTGAAGGTGGCAGACAAACAAAATTACAAGTCAGCGTGTTAAGTCCCATGACGAAGAGGGAAAGAGTATGCAAGGAGCAGTAGAGATCTATCAATGGACACATAAGTGAATATGAAAGAAAATAAGTCATACTTGTGATCATATGGGAGATAAAGCTGTTGATAACCACTGAAAGGTTTCCTAGAAAGAAAGAGAGCTTCTCTCCGGGATGGAAAAATAGCACAGTGGGTAAGGCGCTTAACTTGCACACAGCTGACCTCGGTTCAATCTCCATCACCACATATGAACCCCCCAAACTGTACAAGGAGTTATTCCTGAGCATAACCGCATGCAGGCCTACTTCAGAAACGAGGGGCCAGAGCCATAGTACAGCGAATAGGGCGCTGGCTTTACATGCAGCCAATCCAAGTTTGATCGTCCCATATAGTTTCCTAAACACCACCAGAATGATCCCTGAGTGCAGAGCAGGGAGCAAGCTCTAAGCACTGCTGAGTGTGACAAAATTGCCAAAAAATAAGCAAAAAGAACCCCAAAAAAATAAATCAAAAAAACAAAGGAAACATCTATCGATGCTTTGGGTCTGTCCAACAGCTAATTATCAATTGTATTTGCAGAGTGCAGACTTTATCCTAATGGCCATTTCAGGTAGTATTTCTGGAGATCTAAATCTCTCTGTTATTACTAGCAGTACCAAAGTAATGCAACTCCTAAAATATATTTACAATATATAACGTTTTTGCTGTACAAATTTATGATCCTGGTAACTCAAATGGATTAGGCAAATTTACTCCACCTCATTTACACATTTCTGTCTGGATTTCTTCACTACGTACCTTCAGACATAAAGAAAGGCTGGTCAAACTCAAGTTTCAGAAAGTGTGATTAACTGGATAGAAGAAATTTCTCCAGTAGAGGGCTCCGAGAGAAATACAGGGTCAGGCACTTGCCTTGTGTGTTGCCAATCCCAGTTAGAATTCCTGGCACCATACAGATTACCTTGAGCACATGCTAGGAATAGCCTCTGAACACCATTGAGTATAACTTAACCCCTTCCCCCAGAACAAATCTCTGTAGTAAAACAGAGTTCATTGATGGGAAGGGAATATGTGGCAGACAGTTTGTCAGCGGGTGGTAACAGGGGTAGGGGGTTGCTGCTACTCTTCTGAAGCTCTTATCTCCCAAATATCACAAAAATGAAGTGCTGTGAATTGTAGAATGAAGATTAGTGGCAAGTCTTTTTCACATCTGTAGGTTTTAGCACCCTCCTGACTAAAACTTAAAGGAGTGTCTATCAGCAGTGGAGTTAACTTCTCCTCCCATAGGCTCTAGAGATTAGTGAACTCTTTCCTTCTCTTAATTATGTCTTGGGACCTATTATTTTTCCTTAATGCAATTAGAGACAAAATATTAACCTGCATTTCTTTACTAGAACATGATGCTGCAAAAAACATTTTTCTAACAGGAACTGTCTTTAGTCTCCTCTGAATGAACAATAGGAAGCACAAAATATGATACACACACAAAACCCTACAATTTTAATCTTCAGGAACAATTGTGTAGATTTATAGAATGTTTCATAAAATATCATTTGAAAAGAGATGAAGGGCTGGTTAGTCTAGAGCACAAAAAGTTTTGGAAAACAATGAATTATGCCATGGAAAGTTTTGATTGAGATGTGACTGAATGCTGTAGCTAGCCATGGGACAGAATTATACAAATTGGTGGAGCACTCATCCTAGGGGTGCTGGAAGGATCTGAATTTTTTAGTCATCTTTGTTTTCAAGTAGATATTGATGGAGTTTCCTGAGAGGGAACTAACAATATATTCAAAACTGTCTTTTTAATTTTCTTTTGTTGTATCCCTCAGTATAATTGTTAGGCCTGAAAGTTATAGACTACATAGGTGTATAATACTTTATACACAGGGGCAAAAGGGATTCAGAGAATTTATTAAACTACTTGACCAATTGACTCCTATAACTTGCCGCACCAGTAATGTGTTTGAAAACAGAGCTCTGTTCCTCCAGATATCTTGCTCTGGCTTGAAGGCTTCCAATCTCCTACCTCTAAAATAAGAGAACTATTTTCAAAGGACTGAGAAAAGTTCAGTTTGACTGGTATACACCGGACAAAAGAGATTTCACTAAGAAGCAAGACTCACGATCACGATCTTCCCGTTCATCGTCTATTTGCTAGAGCGGGCACCAGTAATATCTCCATATGTCCTGTCTCATGCCAGTAGAGCCAAGGGCATCGGCTTGCTACAGGAACATAAAGAGCCTCAAACCATTATATTAGGTCATGGGAATGACCTAATATAATTGTTCCTGGTATTTGGCATATCAAATACAACACGAGCAGCTTGCCAGGCTTGCCATGTGGGAGGCATACTCTTTTAAACACCTCCAAATAAAGCATTTATTGATGAACTGTGCAGCCACTTGCTGGGCTGTAATGGGCTGGTCTGCTGGGTGGAGTTCTGACGAGAGGGAAGTCCAAATGTGGAAAAATGGCGGCGCCCGTGGAGTTGGGGGGGTCGTCTGGTTTGTTGTGAGGCTCTGCCGGGCTCTGGCCCGAGATGGTGGGCCAGGGCTAGAACCTCGCCATGCCTCTCGACTGCCTCATGAACGGCTGGGCACAGGGAGAGCAAGGAACAGCTCTGCCCCATGTCTGAGAGTCTCTGTACCAGCATACCTGGGCCGGATTGAGGAAAAAACTGCTGCAGGGGTGGGTGTGGATGATCCGGGCTGTGATGGGCTGGTCTGCTGGGTGGAGTTCTGACGAGAGGGAAGTCCAAATGTGGAAAATGGCAGCACCCGTGGAGTAGGGGTGGGGGGGGGGGGGTCGTCTGTCTTGTTGTGAGGCTCTGCCAGTATTCTTCAGTTAGTGACGAAGCAATACTGGAGAGACAAAAACTTAAATAAGATATAGAGAGATATGATTGTGTATACAATTTCCTCATTTGAAAAATTGAGAGATTTTTGTTGAGAATAATGAGATAACATGCCTATCAATCCCTTGTCCTAGCAAGATATTAATCATCCAGAGCAACATTATCAACTCTAACTGATAGTATCATCTATCATCCCTTTCTGTTTCAGAAAAATATTTATATGCCGGAACTCCATGGGCTGCTCCACATGGGGCCGTGCGTCACAGCTGTGGGTCTGGAGTGTCTCTCTTCCAGGGTTTCTGGCTGTAGTAGTTGGGAGCTTGCAGCCACACCCACCAACATGGAGGTGGAAGAATGGGAGGAGGAGCCCAAATCCCCACTCCAAGTCTGGCCAGTGCCCCCCCCCCCCCACACACACACACACGTGTGAGCAAAGCCTAGGAGCTATGTTGGACTTGGCCAGGGACTGGCTGAGCCATTTACCGCCAGCAACCAGCAACCACAGCCAGCAACTCCAGAAGAGAGACACTCCAGACCCACAGCTGTGCTGCTTGGCCCCATGTCTTGAGAATAGTCAGCTGGTTCATTTAAGAATTTTCCCTAGGAGGGCCAGAGTGGGACAGCACCGCGGATGTCCTGCCAGAAGTGACCTCTGGGCTCAGAACCACCAGTAAACCCTGGACAACACTGGCTGTGACTCAAACAACCCTGGCCCCAGCACGATTCCATAAACTCTTGAGTATGACTTCCCTTGAAAAGATTAAAAATAACAAATTGTTGGTTAGGAGCCCTTCACAGCCCTTCACAGCCTCGGCTTCACAGCGGTTCATCAATAAATGCTTTATTTGGAGGTGTTTAAAAGAGTTTGCCTCCTGCTCGGCAAGCCTGGCAAGCTTCTCGTGTTGTATTTGATATGCCAAATTCCAGTAGCAATTATATTAGGTCATTCCCATGACCTAATATAATGGTTTGAGGCTCTTTATGTTCCTGTAGCAAGCCGATGCCCTTGGCTCTACTGGCATGAGACAGGACATATGGAGATATTACTGGTGCCTGCTCTAGCAAATAGATGATGAACGGGAAGATCGTGATCATGATCGTGGTTAGGAGGTGGAGGAAATGAAATCTTGCATATTGTTGGAGATATAAATTGGCCATTATCTTTGAAAATCAGTAACAAGATTTCTTAAGATGCCAAAATTAGACTTATTGTACTACTTGGAATGGAACCCAGCAGTTCCATTCCGAGATATACAACTGAAAAAAAAAATACAAAGACACTAATTCAATGCATGTAGAGCTGTTTACCATAGGAAATAACTCCTATGGCCAAATATGGATGAGTAAGTGAAGTTGTAGGATATTATGCAAAGAAACAAATCAAGGGAACATATATAATCAGCCCAAAGAGCTAATCTTTGGATTCTGACTGTATATATACAAATAATGAAAACATTGTACAACTCCCCTGTGTGTGTATGTGTGTGTGTGTGTGTGTGTGTGTGTGTGTGTTTCTGTCATCAAATCTAAGATGAACTCCCTGGGACTAAGTAAAGCCGAAAAAGTTATGGGGCTTGTAAGTGTCCAAGGCATTGTCTGATGGGGGGTCCCTCCCCAGATAAGCTACATTAAAAACAGATGAAATGGGACTATGTGGAGTCCAGAGCAATAGTCCAGCGGACAGGATGTTTGCCTTGCACACAGTCGACCCGGGTTCAATTCTTCGGCATCCCATATGGTTCCCGAGCACTGCCAGGAGTAATTCCTGAGTGCAGAGCCAGGAGTAACCCCTGAGCATTGATAGGTATAACTCCAAAAAGCAATAAATAAGTAACTAGACAGATAAATAAATAAATAGATAAATAAATTGGTCTGTGCAAAATGCACATTCGAGACAGCCTCAACCCACAGCTCCCATTTTCCCATTACCATTTAAGGAGAACATTCCTTTTGAGGCTTCTAGGAATGCAATATGATATTACGCATGTTTATTGCGTGTTCTTCAATTGTACTGGGGAATCGTAATTTCCTCTGGAAAACTCCTAAACAGGGAAACATGTTACAGCACTGTAACTTTATTTAGGTAAAGGTGGACCTCACCTTCACCTCTTTGAAGCGTCCTCTGTCACCAAGGCAGATTTACCAGCAGAAACTCTGTGCTCCACAATGAAGCGCTTCTCCACCCTCACCAGCAGTTCCTGCGATTTTTTTTCAGTGGGTCTTGGGGATGGCTTTACAGATGCTGTATATTTGTCAGCCCTACCTGCGTTTACTATGTTAGTTATTTTAGTTTCTGCAGGGGTTTTTCATTTTTTGTATAACATAGTAGACTTTTGTGGGGAAGGGGCCTATAAAATATGAACCTGGTACACTCATTGCAATTGCTTTGTTTTGAGGCATTTATTTCACAAAAGGTTTTATACAAACCCTTTAGTTTAGATGGGGTTTGGGAAGAGGAGGTGGGAGTGATAAAAAAGTAGGTAGAGCTCTTGCCTTACATGTGGTTGACCCTAGTTCAATCCGGGCATCCCATTCGGTGCCCCAGCACTGTAAATTCTAAGTGCAGAGCCAAGAATAACCTCTAAACACCATCATGTGTGCCCTCACCGCCCCCCCTCTGTGTCCAAATAGCGGGGAGAAACCTGTGCTATAAAAACACAATGCTGTATAATAATCATTAGTGGAAAAAGCCTCTGTATTTCCCAACAGGTGCTTAACTATCCCACTATCTGAATAGATGCCAATGCAAAAGTTTGTTTACATTTTTCTGCTTCTCTTTCAGGGACTAAGTATGTTTAGTGGGTGGTATTTGGGTGAGTAACTTTACCTTCTGTTATTGTTAGCTTATTTTAAAATGTAGGGAGATATGTCCAAATGTACGTCTCAGAGATTTTGCCTTACTATTTAGCTATATTTATTTGTACACATATATTTGCAAATACAAGTGCATTATTGCTCCTCCAAATATTCTTTCCCATGTTCTACTCTTCCAAGTCTCCTGAGCAAATTCACTATTTACAGTCAGAGTTGTTTCAACAACATCTTTATGAAAATACAGACCCTGACCACGGCACCCCCTGCACTAACAAGGAGAATTTGAAATCCTGTTAGCCAAGGCAAGATTAGAGACAGGTTCACCTGTATATCAAATTGTATCTGAGGAACTGGAATTGTTTTATAAACCTCAATTAGGCCTTATACCACCCCCTGAGGCAAGAAAGAAGTAGTAAGCACTTTTATGGACACACAAACTTAAAACCCATGGAGAGGTTAATCAATTCACATCAAATGTCTGGTCGGCTGTGTAAGGAACAAAACGAAATTTCTTCCTAGGGAGCAACTTACCTGTTTTTATTTGCCTGATTACTAGACTGTATGAAACTTCGGAGGGGGAAATGGTGATGAATGTTCAAAAGAAACCCCTGAGAAAGGATTAGCATTTGTTTTCCAGTTTAGCAAATGAGTGATTTGTTTTTCATGCAAAAGCAACAGTACCTTTTTTGTTTTTGCCAAACACTTAGGTAGAAATGACCCCTTTGAGGAAGGAAAAAGGGAAAAGCAGAACAGCTCAGGAATTTGCAGTGATTGGGAGAATGTTTCCCTTTTGCCTTCTCTACGTCCTACACAGCAACCTGCGCAGATTTCGTACGCTAGAGGGCACTTGAGGTAGGAGGAAAAAAAAGCCCGACAAAAAGGACCGCTGGTTCTGCGACAGGAGGCGGCACCCTGAAAGCTGCGTCCCATTTTCCACGGGGCAGCATCCTTCATAGCGCACAGACCACACAATCCGGAGACCGCGTTATGCAGCTGTTTCTAAAGAAGAAATTCACGTTCTCGGGTTGTTTCCTTTCAACTTCACGGAGCCTTTGTCAAAGACGCACAGAGCATCTTCTCGGGAATAATCAATTAGATAATAACTGATCAGAACTACAAACTCCATTGTAGGAATAATAATAGATACCGAGGTGCCTGTGTTTCTGCCTAGAGATCGACACTCTGCTCCTTGGGTTCAGTGTGATGAATATAAGTGTGTGCCTTTTCCAAATGATGGTAATCGTTTAAGTAAGACGTAAGATCCATTATTTATATAGAGAGACTGAAAATAATCTGTGATATCAGACTAGGAGTAGTTCAGGGGGTGGGAGGAAAGGAAGGGTCTTTTCTCATTTTTTCCTTTTTCCTTTCTATTTCTTTAAAGAAAACACAATGCAAACTATTTTTCTTTTCTTTGTGAGTCCCAAATTAAGCAGTGGGATAGGGTGGGAAGGCGTGGTGGAATCTTAATCTAGTTCCTCTCTGTTTTTTTTTTGGGGGGGTGGAATATGATAACAAGGGGGTAATAAAAAGAAAATGCTAGTGTGTTATCCGCTGGTCCCAGGTTGGTGTGTTTGGTCACTTTATACCAGTTCCCTTAAATCAATCTACTGCCTTCTCTTAGGTTCTGTTCAGAAGCTGAATTGGAGCTTATCTGTTTCCTAGCACCTGGAAAGATGGGAGATAATGCCATTTTAAAAACCTCCAAAATGCTCTGAGCACAGATGTGGTTTTCAGAAAGTGTTTACACCTCTATTGACTGAAAGTATAAAGACACATTAAAGATTAGTAATTAGTCAATATTAAGAGATACAGGCCTAATTTCAGGGAGGGCTAGAATCAGTCTGCAAAGTACTAGCCCTCTGAATAAGTAAATGAACGGCAACTTTATCCCGGATCCAAAACCACTTCTAAAGAACTCTATTTAGTTTCTCAAATCCCATAATACATACTAGCAGATGAATAACATAATGAATTTCATAGAAATACATGTTTTCTTATTTTAAAAACATTATTCATTTTTAAAATATCCCAGTGTTTAAAGAGTAAGTAGTAATACAACATACCACTTTATTTTTAATCTTCTCATCTTTATACATATCACTTTAGAAAAACAATAGACTAAGATTGTGGTGCTCTGCTTTTTTAGCAGGCAACAGAATCTTCTGAAATCTTTGTGACAATGGAGGTTTCAGAGTCCCACAGATTCTGGGCACGGGCGTTGTGTTTCTAGCAAGTCCTTTAATTACAGAAGAGCTGCTGTTTCTGGACCAAATATCTCATTTTGAGAAGCAATATAATGACGTGCAATCTTTTTCACCTGAGTGTCTTCATCTCTTCCTCTCCTGAATTTATTAAACCTCTACAAACTTCTTAAAACTGCCTCTATAGTTTTTATCCTTATGGTTTAAGCTCCAATACTGGAATTTAAAATAAAATTTCACCTAATGTCACAGTTTTTAGATATCCCTGCCTCTCCAAGGGGGAGGAGTAATTGAAGGTTTTCCACAAAGAAAGACAGAAATAATGAAAAGAAGCAAAAAAAAAAAAAAGGAATAAAGACATAGTAGTTTTCAAATATCTTCATCAAGAGCCTCTAATAGAAAATATAGGGAAATATGAGTCTAAATTCCTAACAAATATACATGTTAATTGGTGTTAAATGTATATTTTTGCCTTTTGTGTGTTTTTAAGTCTTTAATTTAAAATCTCCAGAGGAGGGGCCAGAGCGATAGCCCAGTGGGTAGGGCGTTTGCCTTGCATGCAGCCAGCCCATGCCGGCCTGAGTTCGATCCCCAGCATCCCATATGGTCCCCCGACGACCGCCAGGAGTAATTCCTGAGTGCAGAGCCAGAAGAAACCCCTGAGCATTGCCGAGTGTGACCCAAAAAGCAAATAAATAAATAAATAAATAAAATCTCCAGAGCAGGCATCACACTGAATTCTCTTAATTTAAGAAGCTTATTTTCCTTTAGGCGGCAGTCCAGAATGAATAAATGCATGAATGAGTGAATGACTCTAACTTTCAAACAGTCCAATAAACCCAAAAGGTCACAGTAATCCTACCATATTTGACTTTTTTTCTCTATGGTATCCTTTGTTTTTTGATTACGTACTGAACAATGAAAACATGCTTGCATTTCCATGCACTAAATCACCTTGTCCATTCTGCCATCTCTTGCTGCAGTTACAGTGGCTGGAATCTTCCTCACACTCCCACTTTCTTCCATGACTGCTTCAAGAACCTGCAGATTCCTCCAGCTCCAATGAAGCAGCACGTGATTAACTGAACCTCTCCATTAATATTACACAAATTCTACCAGTAGTGAAATATAAGTGTCTTGTACTATGAGGCGTCTCTCTCCATCTCACTCAACTGCAGTAGACTTTTCTGCCAAACCGCCTGTCGCAGAAACTCAGACTAGAGAAATGTCTAGTCTTCCTTCCCTCACTCTTGGTATCAGTCAAGGTTATTCTGAATGCAGTGTTCCTTCCTCTCCTCATACTCCCCAACTCCTCTCTCTGACTGTTCTCCTCCCCTATCAGATAACTCTTCCTTCTTCCTGACAAGACTCCAGGGCACATGCAATTTCAGTCTCATTCGAAAAAACCTACATAGCACTGTTCTCTTCCTGCAAGAGGGCTATAACCCCAAAGAGGTCGTTGAAAACACTTTCTTAAGGAGTTAGGGCTCTCACCATTGTGACATTACACTGCATCCCATTAAGAGTGGGTGGAATTGTTAAAGAGGCAAATCCTTGTCTTTCAGCATCCTTGATTTGAGAAAAAAATTAGCATCTTTTAGGACTTCTTAACATTAGCCAAATCCTTTTTCACACTGCTTAATCATCTAGACCTTTGCTGAGCATTAGGAGAAAATGACTAGGAAATTCCTGCTACTGTGTTTTGAATGGCGATTAGCAGGTGGAGAGGGTTACCTTGAATTCTGGTTGGCCAATGTTCAAGGAAGACAACAGGTGTAATTGCTCTAAGCACACGTGGAACATTCCACCTTGAGGTGACAGAAATCTTTGGATTCTGGCTCTCCTGGTACATCAAAGACATTTTTTATTTCTCATTAAATATATAAATTCATATATATATATAAACACATATATGAGCATGACATATTGTTTATCTCTACCAATGGGGAGATGATTTTGTGTGTGTGACAATTCCCCTGTAAGCCTAACCTTTAATTCTCCTAGATATCAGAAAGTATCCTAATGAAAGGTTCAGAACATTTGTTCAAAGTAAAAAAAATGAATAGCTGAAAAATTAGGCACAGCCAAGATGGGATTTATTCCATTGTCCATTTGGGATTGTCTGGTCTAGCAGCAGTTTAATTTGATTGAAATCTGACTGCTGTTCCTTTTCCCCCAAGACAGAATTAGGCAATTCTGGAATACCCTTTGAGAGTCTGAGAACAAAGAATGACTTAGACACTGTCTGGGACAAAGATACCTTCTGGACCTCTCCAGCTCTCCTCCCTCTCTGAAATACTCCAAGTTTTCTTGCCCCTAAGAGCTAGGGTGTAAAGCAGACATATATTAGACCCATCTCCAATATTCTTTTCAACTTGTCACAATGGGATGTTAGATGCAGCACGCCCACAAATGCCAAATCTGCATAAATATTACAAGCATATTGTGCCGATGTTCTCATTCTGTTCACTCAGTCTCATTAATTTGAGTCAGACAGTACAAGCTCTACAGACCTCATCCTTTGCACCCTCTCCCCCTTCTGTTTCGGCTCTTTCCCCCAGATGGCAAAATCCCTCTCCTTAGAGCTCACTTCCAAGGTAGCGGCATGCATGGTTAAATTGGGGTGTCCTGTGCAGGGGAGCCAAACAAAACAATAATTAGTTCATTTGATTCCACGCTCATTTTATTAAGCGGTGATCCCCGTGACTTATTTCTACGTGTCAGCGTCCACGTCGAGAAGAAAACAGATGCCAAAAAGCAAGACTGTTCTCTCCTCCTTAAGCATCCCACGACCCCCTCAATCCCCGCTCGCATCGTTTCTGGGGGGCTGTGGGGGGGCACAGAGCGTTTCTCCAGAGCTCAGTGGTGTTCATTGCCGACTGGCAGCAGCTCCTGACCTGGGTGGGGGCAGAAGAGCTGCAATCAGTGCCGGAGTGGCGATGGAGAAGCCAGCAGGGCACGCGGCGAAGCCCTGGCACCCCCTTCCCTGATTTCCCGGGCAACTTCTGCTCTTCTCCCCACCCCTCCTTGCGCGCCCCCGGTGACTGCCCCCTCCGCTCGCTCTCGTCCCATCTCCCCAGATCCGTCGCAGCGGAGAAGGGGGTGATCAGGAATGCGCCCCAGCTCGTCGGCCAGCGCCTCTCCAGCCAGCCGAGAACCCCGAGACTCGCAAACACCCCCGCCCCCCAGCCAGCCCGGCTGTGCCAGCGGCTCTGGGCATTACCAGCAGGGGTGCTGCAGGGGCGCACCCCAGAGCCCTGGGTCCCTGAGCAGCGTTTCCAGACCCCGCCAGCCGGGCAGATCAGGTAAGAGGAGGGAGAGAGCGAGCCAGCCAGCCGGCGGCTTCCTCCTCCGCATCCTCCGGGCCGCGGGCGGCGCGCCCAGCTCGGACGGGCGCAGCTTCCCGTGGCGGCGGACGCGCGGGGCGTGCTCGGGAGCGACGAGCGCAAAGTTGTGCGCCCACTTGGCCGCGGAGCGCGGGGGCGGCCGGGAGGGGGCGGGCGGGGCGGCGAACAGGAATCTCCAAGTGCTCAGACCTGCCTCTGCGCTCTGCCCAATGAGAGCCGTCAGGGAGGCACCGGCTCACTTTTCCACCTCACTTCACAGTTCCGTTTGGCAGCCAGGCGGGCTCGCACGCCGGAGCGCCCGCTCCCCAATCCGTGGATTTATTTGGACTCGCCGCCCGCTCGCACGTCGCCGGCTGCTGCCCAGACGGTCGCGTCCACCCCCTCCCCTCCCTCCCACCGCCCCGCGCGGCACTTTTGGGCCGCGGACACCCCAGCGCCCGGCGCGCCCTGCTCGGCAGCTCCGCACCCAGAGGCATGCACGGAATCCGGAGGCGCCAGCCCAGCCCGCGGGGACCGCTCGGTGCTCGCCGCCCCCCGGGAGCCCACCCCTGAACCCCTCCAGCCGTTTGTGAAGCCGGAGGTTGGGATTCACCAGCGCCGAGCCACGCCGCACGAGTAAGTGCTCACCCCCGTCCCCGGCTTGCCTTCGGACCCCCGCGACCCCGGAGGGGTCCTTTCTTTCGGGGGACCCCCTAGCCCGCCCAGACACCCCGCGATCCTCCTCCCGCCTTCCCCCCCCACCCGACCCCTGGATGGTGGCTGCGGGTTCCCAGCCCCGGCGCGGGGCTATGCTGCGCCCTGATCATCCGTGACTGATGGGGACGGACGCTTAGGGCTTGTGCCTGGTGGGTTTGGGGGGTCCGGTGCTGCGACAGGAGCTTCGGGGAGGAAGCCGGCGGGCTGTGCGCCTCTGGCTGCCCTGTGGGTCCCCGGGTCGCCCCCTGAGCCTCCCGACGCAGGCAGGCGCCGCTGCAGCCGCGCGCCCTCACTGCGGGGTCCGGTCCGTGCGGCGAATGGGAAGCGCTTGACGCCCACCGGGAGCACAGGACGGCGCGAGCACGCGGGGACCCGCACCAGGGGAAGGCGTCGGGGGGCGAGGGGCTGTCCCGGGGCTGCTTTTCCTGCCTCTCTCCAGCCCCAGGGAGGAGGGAGAGCGACCCCCGCGGCTGGGACTGCGGCCCCCACTTAGCACGCTGCGCCCCCGGCTCCAGGCTTTCCCACAAGTGGCTGCTCCAGCCTGGGAGGCGCGGTGGCCGCTGCAAACTTGAGGGGCTCCAGAGCTGCCCGGCGGCTCCGCAGTCTCCTGGGCGCGGCGCGCACCCAGGCTGCACCCCCAGGCAGTCTCCGCCCGGGCTCCCACCTTACAGAAGCTCCGGCTGCCTTAGGACTCCTCCGCACCCCACCCTAGCGCTGCTGCGCTTTGCAATCTCCCGGAGGGCTCCTTGTGCGTGCATTCTCGGGGGAGGGGGCTTCAGTCGCTCGCTCCCCCTGCAAACCCCCGAGTTGAAGATTGCTCCCACCTGAGCTCTGCTAGACACGTAACAGGTTCACAGGCATCTCCCTGGCGTCCTCCCGGGCTTCAGCCAAAGCTGGAGGCTTTGGGAACCTGCTGCCGCCACAGCTGACGCCAACAGGTAGCCCCCTGTCCCGCGCCCTTTCCCTCCCCAGGACCGCAGCCTAGCTCCCAGCCCGGCCTGCTCACATCTCCCAAGTTTCCCGCTTCCTGACCTTCCCCGCCGGCCCGCAGCCCTACCGCAGGTCACTGCCTAGCCATTGGCCTCGGCGAGTGGAGATGGCAGCTGTCTGCTTGGGTTGCTGGATGTAAGAAAAATCAACCCCCATTAAATTGTTTATTATTGCACGCGCACAGCATTAGTCCGTCACGGCCAGGCAGGCTGGCAGCTGCTCCCTTCACCTCCAATGAAAGGACAGGGCTTGCAAGCCAGCACGCGGGAGGCAGGAGAAGGTGCTCGCAACTTTACCCGCTTGCCTGAAGATTCCGCAAGAGTTTTTCTCTTAGCGAGCAGCTGCGCGGTCCGACCCTCCCTGGGTGGATCTGGAAGCTGCTGCGTTTCCCCCAGCTTCGAGGGGGCTGGCGAGGGGTAGGAGGGGACAGCTGGATCCTGGCCTTGGCTCTCGGGTGTCACCGAGGAGCTGCTAGGAGGGTCCGGGGCTGGGTATCTGGGGCCGAATTTTGTAGCACCGGTCCCCGTCTTTACAAGCCACCTGACAGCATCTGTGGTTAACCACCTTCCGGAGCTGCCGCCTCCGGCATCGTTATAGGAGCCTTTCAACTGGAAAACTGTGCGAGAAAGATATTTATGTAAGATCGGAGAGTGGGATTTTCCATCCATTCAACCTCGCCGTGGTGCCTCGCTGCATGCAAATGAGCCCTTAGCGTTCCTGCTAAACGCTACTGAGGTCTCAGCCCAGGTCTTGCCTTTCATCTGCTGCGTCCGATTTTGCAGGGAATTTTTGTCTGGGAGTGTGTGTGTGTGTGTGTGTGTGTGTGTGTGTGTGAGAGAGAGAGAGAGAGAGAGAGAGAGAGAGAGAGAGAGAGAAATCTTTCATTATGAGACTGATACCTTTAAAAGATGATCTCTGAAGGTTACGTTTATTTCCCACCTCAAAGGGAGTTCTCTGTAATCATCATGCTTGGTACGATTTTTTTCACTTTCCTTACTTCTGTGGTCAGGAAACAGAAACAAAAACTCCCAGGTTGTCCCAGTTATTAAATAATAATAATAATAATAATAATAATAATAATAATAATAATAATCCTGCAATTCTGGTGTAGTAGATTAGAAATAGCTATTTAATGCTGGAGCAGTTACCGAATATAAAATACCATATATATGTATATATATATGTGTGTGTGTGTGTGTGTGTGTGTGTGTGTGTTTGTGTGTGTGTGTGTATCAATTTGTTTTTCTGAACACCAAAGAGGGCTTGGAGTTGAGAACATTTTTTTTTTCTCTAGACAGAGAAAGAGCCTTCCACCACTGCAGAGAAATATATTCAGGGCTGTTTCCTGGCAGTTCTTCTTCCTCATTCTTTTCCCTACATCCCGCAAGTGAGTGTGGCAACCCGGTCTGCGGCCATCACAAGGGGCAAAAGATTTTAAAGACCTGATGTTTGATGGTTTCTGAGATTTGTGCAAAATGCTGCCATTCAAACTTTTGCAGTCTTCTCCTGGCAACCTGGATCTTCCATCTCCATGTTGTATAACTGTTCAAAGCCAATTATTTTGTGTTATAACCTACAGTCTTGTAAATCTTGAGACTCCAGCCGTGTAGTTACTGTGACCTAAACCTCTTAGCAATTTTTTGGGGTTCTATATTTTTCATATCTGAGCTGTATTCTTTGAGCTCTCCAAGGTGCTCAGAATTGAGCTGAAGAGCAGTTTTCTTGCAGCCTTTACTAGAATAGCAGTTCTCCTTTCCTGCTGTACAAATATTGCTCTTAAAAGAAGTCTTGAACCTGGGAAGGAATCTTATTTGGGTATTCTATACATCTGTGGTCAAGCAGCTACCCCTTAATTTAGTTCTGAATACATTTTAAGTAGCCCGTAGTGGCTTGCTGCATGTACAAAAACAAACAACCCATAAAACAAGCTCAGCAGGATGAAATAGACCACTTGAGAAGGCATTTGTGAAGGCTGTTAGATGAATATACTCATCATGCAACATTTCCTTATAAACAATGCACAGACTTCACGTCTGATCCTCTGGTTAGCACAGAGCATTACATTGTTAAAGCAAAGCAACTTCAGAGGACGAATGTATGATGACTCTATTCAAGAAATTGTACCTGAGGGTTTGGCTTTCCAGGCTCCTTTCCATGTCTGTTGGTGAGGAAAAAGGAATCAGTCTACATTTAAAAAAATAGTTTGAATATCAGTTTTATCTGCTTTTAGAGAATTTTTTATCATTTAAGAACATTAATGTTTTAGAGAAGACAATTTTCTTCTCTTTTTTTTCCCTAAAAGTATCACACCTCACAGCTGTATTAACAGTACAATCGTGGGCAGATTTTTCATGCAAAATCACAAGTGTTTCATGGATAAATTGACGGTTTATATTTTCAATTGTTCCTTTTGGGTTTACAAGTAAGTTTTATGTTTGGGAGCTCAAGGAACAAGAATAATCAAAGTTAATAGGTGTATATAAGATTGCCAACTTTTTTTCCAAAAGATTGTGCTCAATTGTACTATTGGTTTTAGCCATGTTATAGTTCTTGCAGGGATAGTCGATTAAAATGTTCCTTAGGTCTTCAGCACTGTTGGAATTCACAGGAGAAATAGTTTGGGTGACTTTTTAAGTTTGGGGAATACCTCTTAAGTAGAATAGTATAAACAAGGCAGTTTCTTGTTGCTTTGTTTTGTGGAATATCCTCAGGCATGTACATTCACACTCACAGAAAAAACGTGCTTGTAGAAAACTGGAGTCTATGCCTACACTTAGCACTTCATTCATTGGTTTAAACCTGACAGTCTGGCCTCTTTCCCTTTGCATCTGCATTTGATTTTTTAATTTGCCTTTCTCAGTTCTCTGTCCTGTATATCTTCTCTGTTTCTGGTGCTACAAAATTTTCTAGTAACTCGGAAAAGTATATGTGTGGTGTCCAATAATATATTGACATGTTGAATGGGGAGTGATTTAGAGAGGCCAAATTAACCAAAGAACTAAGTCGGCTCTTAGTTCTTTCCCATAGAAAGTTGCAATGAACAATGTTTCTTCTGAACTGTTGACTCTGTCTCTGGATCTGGGGCAGACATAAGCAAGAGAAAAAAAATGAGTTGAACCTGGCAACTTCAAAAGGTCAGAAAAGAAATAGGTTCAAAGTTTGCCATTTGCCTCCTGTGCCCATTTCATATACTAACTAGATTTCCATTGCACTCCATGGCAAAACACCAAGACCAATACTGGTTCTGTTTTTCTGACTTGTCTTAAACCTTGATTTCCAGAGTTTTAATTGTCTGTATAATTTCCTATTATAAATATCAGTTACCTTCTTGTTTTTGTGGTTTTGTCATTTTTTAAAAGTCCCATTAGTACACAGAAATATATAGATGTGTTTTGGGGGGATAGCTTTTTAGAAAGAATTATGAAAGAATAACACTTGTATTTCGAACCGCCAAAGATAAGAAATTTGCCTTCATTGCAAAAAGACAACCCCGGATGTTGTAACAGTAATCCATGGAGGCTGAGCAGAGTGTTAGTATCCATTCCTCAATTTAATGCACTAACAATTAGAAAAGACCGTCCTTTCCCTGCTATTAGATGGTCTTGAGTAAAGGGGAGGGAACTGTATAATCATATCCAAAGTCCAATACTGTGATTATGTACCTCAATTTTCTCTACAGAAATTTTATACATTGTCCCCAGTTTTATTTTTAGACACAGCTTTTCTCAATTTTTTTAAAAGATCAATTTTATTCGTGTTCCACAGAGCATACATATTTTCTCTCTGGCAATTATTTTAAAAATGCTTTGGGAATATAAAATGGCATAATTCAGCTTTGTTAACAACGAGTCTCCTCCAAGACTAGACTGGCATCACGAATGTTATTAAACTCTATGTGTTCCAAAGTGTTTTTGTTTTTTTTGGTTGGGTGAATTGTTCTCTAACTATGGGGTTGCTGCACCGGGCCACACAATGTCTATCTCTTATGCTCATAGGGAATCTGGAAAAGAAAACAGAAAATAACACTAAGAACTCACGTCTTCCTTCCTTTACTTCGTTATACCAGCCCTCCGCTCTTCTGCTTTTTAATATATTATGTATCTGAATGGAGCAGTTCACTTTAACTTCATGTGAACTGCAAATCTCTGCATTTTAGAAAATAATTTAGAAAATGAAATCGCTATATTGATTTTAATCAGCAAGATATCTGATACTCATGTATACATATAGAAAAAATTGTATATAGTCCATGATAAAGTCCTGTGTGCCTTTATTGGTATTTTAACATTTTGAGTATAATTTAAAGTAACATTAAATAGAATCATTTTCATCCTCTAATATGACATTAAATGAAAATGTAGTATATTCATGCACAATTAGCAATAAGAGGAATTTTCCACTTATTGTATCTTTGTAAATTAAAGCATACAATATAATGATTTGATTCTGATTTATGTGTCAGTGATATAAATAAGTAAATGGGGCAGTGGTTTAAATACTATAAGGAAATAGTTTTCTTTCTGTTAGATGCAATACTAGTTTCAAAATTTGATATACGTGTTAGTCTATTGATGTTTCAACTTGACGAACAGAATTTAACTGTTCAGTGTCCAAGTACTCCCATTGTCAATATGGGGCCACTCAGGAATATGAAACGTTTTCAGGTCTATTTTTACTCGAGTAGTATAACACTTGTCTCAGAGCTTTAGTAAAATAAAGAAACCGAAATTGAGATGTATATTTTATCACTTGGAAAATCAACTTAATTTTCATGAACTGTACACATTGTGTGATTACAACATTACTTTTTCAAATGATTGCTTTCTCTTCATCTGTCTGTCTCTCTATTCATATTTGTGTGCAGAGTCCAGGATGACAGTATCAGTGGGTAGTTTTTAAAGCAATAAATCTTTAGAATGTGCACAAATGACAGTAAGGTACACGTGTAAGGGCAACTACCTTACACGTGTACCTTATAGTGAATCTAGTGTACATAGTGTAATCTAATCAGTGGAATTTTCACTTACATTGGGATAGTTTGGTAGCAATTGGCTTCAGTATAATATATTATACTTTAGTTATGTGTTATTACTGATTTTTAACCTTTCCACATTTCTGAGGCAAGTAGGGAGAACTGTTAAGTTGTATCAACTGTTGTGTGAAGTTCCTGGAAATAAATA
This sequence comes from Cryptotis parvus, assembly GCA_021461705.1. Classification (NCBI taxonomy): domain Eukaryota; kingdom Metazoa; phylum Chordata; class Mammalia; order Eulipotyphla; family Soricidae; genus Cryptotis; species Cryptotis parvus. The sequence goes on along the minus strand of JAJIBD010007153.1, from coordinate 59,315 downwards.
GAGGAAGCTTGTTGAATGGCTTTGGAATCAGTCTCTGAGTCCAAGCTCTCATTACTATGAGCATCTCTGAGTTCTGCCTGTCTGAGAAGGGTTTCAGTGATGCTTAGTTTCATCTTTGCACAATTTCCCCCCCAAATGCAATGCCATGTTTTATGGCACGTGGTTACAATTTGACTGAAAGTGAATCACTCTGCTTTGCCTATTTGGAAGAAAATCATAAAGGAACATGGTTATGTTCTCTGTGAAAGAGAGAGGCAGAATTGTCTTTGGGGTAGAGAAGGTAAAAAGGATTCTCTTTAGAGGCCGAATAAAGCAATTGGTAGATTGATTGATTTTGGGATTATTTTTAGGTCATGGGTGGCAGTGCGCAGGGTCTGTTGTTCCTGGCTTTTTACTAGGGGGTCACTCCCGGAATCACGTGCATTGGTGTGACAAAGGTATGTAACTTGGGTCAGCCTTGCACAAGACAAGTCCCTTTAAACCCTATTCTATCTCTGAGGCCCTTACCACTTGATCACTTGACATCCGTTATTTGTCGATTTGCTTGAGCAGGCACCAATTTGACCCTATCACGTGCCCCTATAAAATGAATATAAAGTCACTAATTGTATTTTAGCATAGATAGGAAAATCAATTTATTAAATTCTGTTTCATTTTTTCCTACTTGGTATGTGCCATTAAAATATAATTAGAAAGCATTGCTTTATGACCCATCAGGATCATACTGGTGCTACAAGAAATTACAATAAAATAATTTTAAAAAAAATCAATGAAGATTCATTGTCAAACAGGTGAAACAGTCAATACACAGTAGCTATGATGGCCACACTCACCAAGACTTTGTCTTAGATTTGTTTACATATTTTATCTTGCTTAATCCCCCTCCCAAATCTTTCTTGTCTGATAGCACTAAACACAGAGTTTTGATTGCCTTATCTGTCGTAATTGAGATGAATTTTCCCAGGTCACTATTTGATGAATGATAGAAATGTGATTCATACTACTTCTGGCGGCCTACAGAGTCCGTCTTCTCAACCACTACAACTTGGAGCTGCCCAGACTTCAGCTGTATCATGATGGAACGAGTAAGATTGAGTCTGATAGTTACTGTGCTTTAAAGGACCAGTACAAATTGTTTTCACTCCTTAGGTAGGTCTTTGACCATTAAATTTTGAAGAGGTAATTTAAAGGCAGCAAAGAATGTGGCTATTAAATAGAGAAGGAAGGAATTAGATTAGATTTGAGAAGTGCCTTTCTGGTACAACTGTATCCATAATTGGCCAGGCAGTTATAGAACTTCAATTCATCCTTTTGAGATGATCACAGTCCAGTTCTGCCTTTAGAAAGTTCAACAGAAAAGTCTTCAGTATCTTAGGCCATTTAAATGCTTCTATGATATTTTATAAACAAATATCTTATTCTCTAATGCTAGAAAAGGTTCTTGTTTTGACTTTATCTGTGTTTGTCATGGGCTTACTTATCTTTTTCTGTGATGCCTTAATGTACAGAAATACTTCTCTGAACAGTTTGAATCCATTTTGGGAAGGGAAGAGAAAAGACATGTTTTTATTTATTTATTTGTCAATGTAGCCCGTGATAATAGAATTTAATGTAAACTAGAATTTCTGAAGAAAAAAATGTGCTAATAACAGCACATAGGGGGATTTGACTAGTCTTATGGTAGGTGACAAAACAAGCTAATGGTTTTCTTTTAGAGAGGAAGACAGCTGGATAAGGATACGGTTTAATGCCAGATAAAGATGACCAATAGGACTGTGGCTAAGAGAAAAGAGAAGCAAACAGATGTATGTGCTTGTGTGCGTAAAAACATTTAGAGTTCTGTTCTGCCAAGGGAGTCTGGTTAGGGAATTCCAAAAGCATTAAGGGAAGGAAATTCTCATGCATTATTTGTATTGGAACACATGCAAGTATTCCCTCGTCTAAAATCCAGATACCGTGCCTATCTGTTTGGCTCCGTCATCCAGGGCTCTGTGCAAATTGTATCAGGCCACATGCTGAAATCACTTCCCTGTTTACCTGAGGTATCATTTAGAATTCAGTGTGCATCTACCTGTGTGGAAGCAGCCTGCTAATGGCTCTAAATTCAAGGTCAGAAACACTTTTAATAGCAACTCTCTGGTCCTATATGTCATTTTATTTGCTTCCATGAAATGGTGTGACCACTAAGTCCGCTGGATAATAAAAGCATAATTTCCTGTCAAGCACAGTAATCTTCTGGATTGACTCCTAAAGTGACTATAAAAACTTATTTTCATTTTAGACTTCGCCTATCAGTGTGTGGCTCAGCGTTTGGGGCTTGAATCTGCGTTGTTTACAAAATCGATGGTGTAATGTGTTTTTGCCTAATAACTTCACATATTTGAGAATTGACTGAGCTCACTTAAAAAAAAGTTAAGATCAGCAGAGTAACTAACATCCAGGGTGTAATTAAAACTATCTCTAACGTTGTTTGTAAGTCTGAATGAGAAGTCAGGTTGCAAATACCTTACCTAAGGAAAGATATCTGCTCATGGGAAACTTCTAAAGACTTTGTTATTTGTGAGAATTCCTGAGAGACTGTAAAATCTCTTCATCTCACTATCTGGGTGTAAATCAATGCAGCAGCATTATAATAAAATGGATTGCTTGGCCAGACATACATACTGTGGTTGGAAAATCTAAAAAATAAAATTGATTTTTTTTTACCCAAGCTTTACAACCTACTCCATTTCTCCTTCCTTGCACAGAGTTAAGCAGTTTGTATATGCAGCACAAAATTTATTAATTCTGATAACAGTGACATAACAGTCTCAGGGATTCCCATAAAGCTATTCTCTGATTATCAAAGAGGACAACATGAACTCTGCCAGCAGCAGAAGCAAAAAACATGAAAATAGTATAATTCTGGTGCAGAGCCAGGGTAACCCCTGAGCGTTGCCGGTGTGACCCAAAAAAAAAAAAAAAAAAAAAAGATGGTTCCATTTTTACAGTTGAATCCTCTTTCACTCCAAGCTACAGACTTCACTGAAGTCAAACTCTCACCCCCAGTTGCACGTAGGTGACCTGGACAATTTCCCCAGTGCTCCACACACAGTAGATAGGTTGTGAGGTAGCGGTTGTATGCCATCACATCAATCCCAGATATCCAGATAATTCAGTACTGGATTTGCCAAGGTTTGATGTATGTGTGCCATCCTGCAGACACAATAATTAAAACAAATCACTCATGGGTATGATAGTAAGTAAACCTGATAGCAAGTAAACCTGAGGAAGCTTTTCCCCACCACACCGTTGAATCCTTCAAATCTCTGCAAGGAGTAGAATGTCAGAAATAGGAGCTGGTCTCCTTCTCTAATTCCGGACTCCTCAGACTTACCTTCAAGTGAGCAGCTTCGCTGCAGGAGAGTTGATGAGAAATACAAAAGAGCAGGTCTTGCTTTCTAGTTCCTGTATTAAGATCCCTGTTTTAACAAGATTGCCAGTGATTTGCATGCGTATTAAAATTTCACATACCCCACTTGGTGTGTCCTGGAGCTGACTCTAACCAGAGCTGATGGTTACATTTCAGAAATTAACCTGCCTGAGTTGGTTAATAGTCACACTGTAAGCTGTAGATTGGTTACGGCTGAAATATTTATATCAGAGAAGTGGAATCAGAAATTGGGAATTTCTTTTTACAGAAAACATTTTAAATCTTTGATAGCATGCCTTCACCTCTAAGTGATGGGAGCAAAGATGATCTCAGGCTTTGATAAAAGTAAAATTGGAACATTATTGAGAAGATCAGTATTGCAATTTGCTTATCTCTAAAATGGAGTGATCAGTAAAATAGTAATAAAGCATCACAGGATTTCTTTGACATGTACGTTCATATTTACTCTTCAAAGTAGCCCTGTGTGCTTGTGTTTTCTGTATAATTTTATATTTTAGTCTCCCAAGCAGTTCTTCCAGGGCCTCAGTTCTTCCACGCCTGCTGATACTCAGCCAACCTGACCAGAGAGCCAAAGCTTTGCTCCAGCTATGCAGTGTTGCTCGGGCACAGTTGTGGTGCTGGCCACCAAGGCCATACCCACAGTGCTTGACTCAGAAGGTCTCCTGAGTCACATCTAGCAATCTTTTGGGGACAGGTGTGCTCAGGGATCCGTCAGGGTTCCCAGACATTCAGTGCTTCCCTGAACCCCCCTCCCCCATGCTATCCTTATTGCTGTGTTGAGATTTAAATCTGAATGTTCACTGTTAATCTTTCTGTGATACGTGTTAATCGGCCTTCTATGTTTAAATTAATATACACAAACTTTCAACAAAATATAAAATAACAACTGTGAAAGTTGTGAGATAGAATTTTACATGTGTTACAGGTGCTCTATTCTCTCTTCAAGGGAGTAGTAATGTTGACTCCGACAGAAGAAGGGTTTTTATGGAATTGAGGTCATAGCTCTTTTGGGTCATAGTTGCTGAATCTGCTTGGCAAACATTGGCCAAATTGTTCTTTCTCTGAAAAGTAAGGAGAGGAGTTGATCTGAATAGGCTCGTGGCAATCTCTTAGACTCTTGGCATGGATGAAAATTCCCATCTTTTCCTTAAAATTTTGAGAAAGCAAGTCAGTTCTCTGCAGAGAAGCAGCAGAGACAAGAATGTCTCATTTGTCACATACTCTATAAAGATTGTTACCAGGATGAACTCGGGGATAAGAGGAAGACACCATGGTGATGCATTAGCTGATGTAGTAAGACATTATTTGAAATGGCTACAGGTGCTGAATGCTTCAGCAAGTCTGGATTCATTAGTGTCTGATTCCCATCCAGAGTTTGACATCAGTGTCTTCTCACACCTGTTCCTTCTCCAGTTAGGGAAATCCTTCTAAATATTTAATGACAGTGCTTGGTACTGGAGAGATAATATGGCAGGTAAGAAGTGTGCTTTGCATGTGGCTGACCTGGGTTGGATTCCTGGAAGCCCATGTGGTCTCTTGAACGCACGGGAGTGATCTCTGATTACAGAGCCAGGAGTAGGCTCTGAACATCACCAAGTGTGGTTCCAAAAACCAAAATCAAAAAAAAGCAAAACAAGCAAACAGTGGGGAAGCACTTGCTGCAGGAAGCCTTCTTTAAGGAAACCAAGATGCCTGGCTTCACTTTTGTCTACCCTTTTGGACCACGTTTCAGGAAATGGTGCGTGTGTCTGTGTTTCTGTCTTTGTTTTCTAGAACCTCTGCTTCCTGCTCCACACATGGCTGTGTTTTACCTCCACAATACCTGAGACATCTGTCTCATCTTGTGTTTATATCAGGGAAGAAAGGGTTGTATTAAGAGGGACGATTTGGGAGTTAATTTACATTGAGTCAAATAATGGCTTGCTTCATACCAGCAGTGTTTCTTGAACAAGTCATTCTTCTGGGCCTCAATTTTGAAGAAGACAGTGCAAAGCATTAGTAAGCTTTATCTAGCTGTAAGCTATTATGTTAATAGATACTATTTTGGGCAATGCAGATATTCCTTTATTTATTAATCCACTCATTATCACTAATGAAGCTATGTCATTGAATAAAATTGTCTCAGGGTCTATTATCATGGTTTTCCTGATTCTGGCAAGTTCAGGTAGAGCTCAGATAATCTCACATTCCATCCTCAGGGCTACGTGATGCTCTTCATTAAGGAAGCGGTCATGAGAGATTAAACTGGGATTATCGTCCTCCTCCCAGAAACATTAACTCTAGCATATATTGATGACCATGTTACAATATGAAAAATTAACAGTATAGAGGCCAGTGAGCTAGTCAGGGGGAAGGTGATTTCTTTGCAGTGGTTGACCTGAGTCTATTCTTAGCACTGAAGATGATCTGCTCTACCATGAAAGGATTGATTCCTGAATACAGAGTCAGGCAGGACTAAGCCTTCAGCACAACTGAGCATGGCCCCAAAAGAGAAATAAACAATAATTAAAACAAAATTATTGGGACCAGAGAGAGAAATATAATTGAGAAGGAATTTACCCTGCATGTTTGTCCTTGGTTTGAATCCATGAGGTGCATAAGGTCTCTACCCTCTGTCAGCTTCTCTCCAGGGTCATTCAGGAGCCCAGAGACAGGAATAGCCTCTGAGCGCCTCTGAGTATGACTCCAAACCCCACATGCCTCCCTACAAAGAAAGAATAACATTATCTTCTAGCTTTTCCACTTATGTTGCTTTTGTTTTACCAAGAGTCTTTCTTAATCCTAAAATTCAAACACCAATGGGCATATTGTAGTTGTTTATAGACTCCTGGTGGTTTGACTAGAAAGTACTGTTCTTTAACTTGAAGAACAGACCCTCAGACAGCCTGATGCTAGAGAGACTCAGAAAGTTCTCAGACTTCTCCTTCCCCAGAACTTGGGCCGGTGGCAAGTGGAGTGAGTGTCTTTTGTGCTTTTGGGTCTGGCCTTAGGAGAACAGGGTCTACTTGGGGAGCACTATCCATTTCCCTGACGGTTGCTTAGGCTACATCCCATGAAAAGACAGAGTCTTGGAACTGGAGGGAAGACTCAGTGGGCTGGAGCCTAGGTTCTGCACACAGGAAATCCTAGGTTCCATCTCTACTGCTGCATGATTCTCCGAATACCACACTGCTAGGTGTGGCTCCAAGAAGATTCACACTCTCATATTATTTGCTCCAGCATTTTCCTCACTAGAACCATCCCTATTCCACAACCACCTTAAAGGATGGTGTCAGTGGCTTTGATACCACCTTAAAGTATGTCACTCTCTAACAGTGTCTATTTTTTGTGTCACTCTCTAACAGTGTCTATTTTTGAGAGACTTTGTGCCTGCTGCTACATAGGTCATGCAGTTTCACTCTGTTCACTATAGGGGTGTTTTTTAAGGCCTCCCAAGGTCAAGGGCATGGACCACTTTAAGCCATCCTCAGAGTCCGAGTCAGGCTATCTGCAAGCACCATCCAGTGACACACCGCTGTCCATGTGCCTTTGTCTGAACTGCCCTGGCACCGCCATAGATTCTTTTCCTTTAAAAGTTGCAGATGAGAAATGCACAGCTCAGGGAACTCAAGAACCTTGCCTGTAAGAGCAAAGGCAGGTGGGAGCAAGCTGGGATTCGAACTCAGGTTCATCTTGCCGGTAGAGTCTCTCCAACATTCTCGTTCTCCTCTTTGAGCAGTCTCTTGCCTTTCTCTATGGAAAGAACCTGGTGAGCCAGGAGTTTACCTCAAGGATCTCAGAGCAAGTAGGTAGCGTGGAAATTCAGGATGCGGCGAGTGGAGGTGCTGGGTAGATTTCTCATCCAGATCTTTGGGATTTGCCTCTGCTCCAGAGGAAGCCCTGATGCATTGCTCTAGCTGGGTTACCATTTTAAGACATGCTTCTGGATTCTTCTTTGAGTCGGTTCCCTATTTAAAGCCCATGTCCTTTCCATTTCAGAACAGGCGCTACTTGCCCTGAGTCCTTTCTGTGCACCCTGCGGTGGAATCACTTTTTATAAGTATTTTATTTTACCACCGTGAGATATACAATTACAAAGATGTTCATATTTGGGTTTGGTCATACAGTGTTCCAGCCCCTCCCTCCACCAGTGCCCATCTCCCACCCCCCCCACCCAGCCTTCTCCATGCGGCTCTTTATTTCTTTCCCTTTTTCTATCTTTCCCTCCTCCTTCCAGGTTGCGGATTACAGAACATACATTAAAGGGTTGTCTTATGTATTTTTTTGCCTGTATTTAATGCTCAGTTCTAGGTTGGTATGAGCACTTTCGACAATTGTTAGCACACTGTTCCATTTTCTGTTTACCTAGTCTCTGACTCCCACATGTTTGTGATAATTTCCACCTTTGACAAAACCTCCTGATACATGCAATCACTTTAGAGCTACAGAGCTGGGGTGGTTAAGCCGAGTCGAGACACAGAGCGGCAGGTGGGCCATGCCTCTGCTCCCTTGTTGCATCAGATGCTGCCTGTGTGTGCGGCCTTGCTGGGATCTGTCCCTTTTCTGCTCCAGCTGCATTCGCTGAGGTCTCCTTCTCCCCAGTCAACATTAATGATGGTCTTGCCTTCCCGTTCTGAGCCAAAGCAGACACAGGGAACTAGAGGGGCAAAGTTCCCTACCCCATTATGAATTCACTAAACCAGACCTTTCCCTATGGTGTCCTGTAGAATTATTTTCCCATTTAGTCTAATTCAGCAAGGCTTCTCTCTGGGATATGCAGTGAGCATTATTTCTTTAAAAAATAATTTTTTTTGAGAGGGAAGAAATATGTTTTGCCACGCTAAAGGTAAGCAAAAAATGTATTTGACACCTCAGGTAATAGGGATTTCTTTTTTTTTTCTTTTCCCCCCATCCCTGTCTGAATCTCCTCAACTGAAAATTGTATTTTTACCCTATTAAATTCCCAAAAGGAATGCTTCATAATTTAAACCTCCCGTTCATCTCTGCGCTTAGAGTGGGAGCCCTGGCTCTGTCCTGATTATAGCACAGGCACTGGACATGGCGGGAATTCTCTCTGGGAACTTTCTAATTTTATTCAGTCATTACTAGCATCTGAGCAGAGAACTGCATTTTGCACCCTAAATTGGGCGATCCTTTCTGATAGGTTGTGGCAGCTATGACTGTCAAAATTGGGGAGTTTCCCTTCCCATTCCAGTGTGTAAAAATTTTTTATAAAAATCTTTACCATTAAGGTTAGTTTTGTGTAGTTAAGCAAAAAATGATCTAGAGGTAATTTTTATAGTGGGAAGGTCCCGAGGGAGAGAAAATGAAGGAAGGAAGGAAGGAAGGAAGGAAGAAAGGAAGAAAGGAAGAAAGGAAGGAAGGAAGAAAGACGGGAGGGAAGGAAGGAATGATGGAAGGAAGGATGGAAGGAAGGAAAGAAGGAAGGAATGATGGATGGAAGGAAGGAAGGATGGAAGGAAAGATGGAAGGAAGGATAGAAGGAAGGAAGGAAAAGGAAAGAAGGAAGGAATGATGGAAGGAATGATGGAAGGAAGGAAGGATGGAAGGAAGGAATGACGGAGGAAGGAATGATGGGAGGAAGGAAAAGGAAAGAAGGAAGGAAGGAAGGAAAGAAGGGAAGGAAGGAAGGAAGGAAGGAAAGAAAGAAGGGCTCACAGAATTTAGAAGAGTGCAATAGGACAACAGAGATTACACCTAAACACAAATGAAGTAAGACTATAAGGAATGAAGGCCTTAGGGGGAGAGTATAGGGGTACTACAGAGCTTGCATATGGCCAGCCCTGGTTCCATCCTCAGCGCCCCTGGTGGTACACTGAGCATGACCACGCGTGACCTCTCAGCACGGAGCCAGAAGTAAGTTCTGAGCCCAGCTCCGTGTACCTCCACCCATCCACCCTAAACAGAGAATTGAGGGATTGAGAAGGAAGAAGAAGGCAGGCAAGAAAGAAGAATAAAAGAAGCAGGAAAGAAAGTAGGGAAGCTAGAGGAAAAAGGAGAATTTCTATTATTGAAGCAGCTTTGACAATTAACATAAGTATAAACTTGGTAACTATAAACGAACCTTAAAAATATAACCAACCTGTTCCTCCATTCTAGTTCCTGAGATCCACTTTCTCTCCTTGATTTTAGGAAATACTGGTTGTTCCCTTCTGTGCTTTTGCTATGGGGGTGTCTTTGTTTTAAACCTTGCTACCAGGAACCTTCATTTCTCTTCCTCTTTCATTTTGCAGGAAATTTCAATGAAAAGGAAAGCCAATGGATCGTGGTCTTAGAAAAACGGCTTAGAAATGTCTGTTTCCTGTGCTATAAACACGTGGCAGAGCTGTAAGTAAATGCTCGGCGCTGCATGATGAATTGGCTGGCTGCAGACCGGAGGCAAAAAAAATAATTGTCTCATTTTCGTGGTGATTTGCTTAACTGGTGGGACCATGCCAGAAAGGCTAGCGGAAATGCTCCTGGATCTCTGGACTCCATTAATAATATTATGGATTACTCTCCCCCCTTGCATTTACACGGCTCCGATGAATCAGTCTCAAGTTTTAATGAGTGGATCCCCTTTGGAACTACACAGGCTAAGTGAAGAACAGCGGATTTTAAACCGCTCCAAAAGAGGCTGGGTTTGGAATCAAATGTTTGTCCTGGAAGAGTTTTCTGGACCAGAACCGATTCTTGTTGGCCGGGTAAGCTTCGTTTTTAAGACCCCAATTTCCATCTCTGTTCATTTCAATTTTTTGACATCGGGCTTGTCACACTTGTTGTCACACTTAGCTGTAAGTGCTTAACTCCAGATGGTGAGTCGGTTTACCTAGAGGTTTCTTTAGGAAAATTGATAATCTAAGGTGAACAGTTCTAAGGGCAGACAAACTGTTCCAAGGGAAATCACCTCCCTCACATCTTCGTGCCCATCACATGTATAATAACATTTTGGGGTAATAATACAGATACAGATAACTTCTTTTTTGCATTTCATACAAAAAAATCTGAGTGCCAATATTTTTCTTTCATTTATATTCTAGGAAGAGGGATGCATTTTTTTTTTGGGTCACACCTGGCGATGCTCAGGGGTCTCTCCTGGCTCTGCACTCAGGAATTACTCTTGGTAGTCCTCGGGGACCATATGGGATGCTGGGGATCGAACCCGGGCGGCATGGGCCGGCCGCGTGCAAGGCAAACATCGTACCCGCTAGTCTATCGCTCCGGCCCCAGAGGGATGAATTTTTGCTTATTGAATTTTTGTGATCTCACTTCTAAGATGTTTCTTTGGGTCATTTTATTTTCAGGTCAACTTTATTTATCTCCCAAATATATGTAGATTTGTTTACTTTTTTTCCATCTGTGGATTTTATAATTATTCTAGGATGGAGAGAGGGGGAAGATATTGTTTTTAATTTTTTTTTTGTGAGTACTCCCAAGTGTTCCAGGGATCAGGAAGTCAACTCTCAGCGATACTATCTGGATCTGACCTTTCAGTGCTTGGCCCTAATATTCAAGCAGTGTGATTCTGCTTAAGCACTGGGGTATCCAGAACCTTCAGAACCACACCTAGGGGTGCATGGGAAATGAGACACCCTACCTAGAGCAGAGTCTGAGTCTAGCATGTGCAAAATGTGTGCCCAATCATTTGAGCTGTCTTCCTGGTCCCATAAGGAAATTCTTGGAGTGTACAGAAGCAGCATTTTATACTGTAATTCAATGCGCTTTTCAGTAGAGGACTAGTTCAAATGAATAGAACCATACTTTTATGAATAGAAAATGAATAGAACTAAATTAAATGAACAGAACCAAAATTTTAATTTAAGTGTGTGTGTATGTGCATTTTTAAGCTCCCATGGATGTATATGCACATGGATGTGTTTGTGTGTCTGTGTATTAGATTTAATAGTGTGCATTTATATTTGTTTTGTCATTGCTGTGAGTTTAGACAAACTGCCCCTCATGTGGCTGAGTGTTGCCTCCTCTCCAGAAATTATACATGGATTATTGGAGAGGCTCCATGTTTCTTCCTCAGGACTGTTTATAAACTTGGTTAGCTTTGATATACACTATCATCATTGGTAGAGTTTTAATTACTGAGCCTGCCATGGGCTGATTTTCTCAATAAGTCAAATTCAGAAGTGAACCAGGCCAATTTTATTCATTTCATAAATTCAGTGATTTAAAAGAAAAATAGGAAGGGAATTAAGTTAACTCTTTGTGTTTCACTGGGAACTTTCTTGCTTCTACCTCATTATCTTGCAAAGCAATTTGAGCCTCCCTGAGGATTAGTCTCTCTTTGCATACAGTTCTACTTGGTCTAAGGAAGCCTGGATGAGGAGGGATCATGAATCATTCAAAGACTATTTATTGAGTTTTTCTAGATGCAGATACTCTTGGGCACAGGAGGGGCATGCTAGTGTGTAAAACAGTGATCTCCGGCTTTAAGGCATTCCGTCTGCCCAATGTGGATGCTTCTTAGGTGTGGAACATTATTATTAGAAAAGCAGAATGAGGGCTAATTCTGCTTCGGTCTCACTAGTCACTTTTTGGCCTTTCTCTCTGTGTGTGTGTGTGTGTGTGTGTGTGTGTGTGTGTGTGTGTGTGAATGCCTTTAGCTGCCACATGCATGTGTGTAGAGACATGTAGACACAAATGCAAACATACGTATGTACAAACAGGTCTATATCTCCATTTTTCTTAAGTCCAAAATGCAGAAATTTCCAAGGGTTATTTTTTGTATGCTTGAGACAAACTCAGGTGGCAGAACTGTCTTGAGTGTATTTATAGTCATAATGCTTCCCATTACTGTGACTGTTCATGTATTTCCCAGCAGAAATGTTAATGTGTTTGATTACAGGGTGTTACCCAAGTGCCCGCTGAAGGTGTTACTTACTATACAGTTTATATATCTTAATATGTTTCTAAATGTGAAAACTCTGAATTCCAAAGCACGCCTGACCCACTGGGTTTTGAATAGGCCTGTCTTGACTGGCATTATCATTTTTGGCAAACTTAGAAACTGAGAAGGCGGATTAATAAAGCAAACTGAGATCACAGAGCTAGTAAATGATTTGAGTTGGAATCAAGTTGAGGATTCCTAAGACCATAATTTTACCTATAGTATCCTATTACATCTTCGTAACTAAGGGATTACTAATGTGTTTAAACTAACATTAGCATTTTAGAGGTACTGAATATAAAAAGCACTTAAATTTCCACTTTATGGATATTCAGAACTTCTATAACTAGTTCTCAGGCAAGCTGTTTTCATACTATGAAATAATGCATCTATGTTGAAGCATAGAGAGTTGATGGATACTTTCTCCCATTTTTCTTGTGACTTCTGTATGCAGTATGCCATTTGGATGGTTACTTTTGTTATATAAATAACCAAATATGGTAGGTTCAGGAGAACATTTTTTTAATTTTTGGGTAACAAGGTGATGCTCAGGGGTTACTCCTGGCTCTGTTCAGGAATTACTCTTGGTGGTGCTCAGGGAACCGTGTGGGATGCTGGGATCAAACTCAGTTGGCTGTGTGCAAGGCAAATGCCCTACCCACCATGCTCTAGCTCTGGTCCCTCTATTCTTATCTGTCCAGAAAAAATAACTTAAATTGTTGTGCATTTTGGACCTATAGGCTCCAACATCTACATTTCTTCCCATTCTTTAGGTGAAGGATATAGACAGAGGCTAGAGAGATATTAAAGGAGTCAATGTACTTGTCTTGCATGTGGCCAATCCCATTTTAATCCCGAGCACCACGCTGTTCCTTGAGCATCTCTGTTACCAGCCCTAGAAGCAGCACTGAGTGGTTCCGGCAATCCCTGGCAGAGGGTTGATCAACACCGCACACAAGTCATTGCCATGAATTACTGACCCAGTTGGCCTAGAATTACCAGGAGGGGCCGTGGGCCTCCTGAGTACTATTTGAGAGCCCTCGCCCCAACATACTGCAGAGACAAACAAGCATTCTGCATCCTGTGCCAACTCAATCCTACAGGGTTTCTGTGCTTCTTTCAGTGACAAGAATCCTGAACGTGAATGCTAGGCCTTTGAAATGACCAAAATGCTCCTGAATCTTGAGAGCCATTATTATGAATTAGTTCTCGCCTTGTTTTCTCTCCTCAACCATTGTTAAGTCAAAGTTAATCTTAGGTTCGGAAGAGCTTTCCTGCACTATTTCCAATCATACATATTTCCCCCTTAGAGAAAATTGCTCCTGAATTATGACAGCTTAGGCTTTGAGGCTCTCGGGTTGTAGGGAAGCCAAAAATATATTTCAGGTGATGGCTTCAGATTATGAGTCAGGCTGAGTGCGGGGATGATCCGTACCAGGGTACCCACTGGTGCTTTACAATGTTTTATGTCTGTGCATTCTCTTCCATATCTGACTTTAAACCATTTCATCGCTGAGCTTCTCCCCAGGAACTGGCTGAGAAGTGTGAGTTACTTAGAAGCATGCCTGTTCTTTAAAAGGCCCTCCTGCAAGTCAGCCCAGTGGGAACACTGGGCCTGGCAGGTTGAGTTCAAACTCCAGGGCAGAGCCATTTGTGAGTGATCGACTCCTTAGAGCTTCATGCATGCCCATGCATCATCTATGGTCTGTTTTTGCTCTCTTGATAAGCAGCTGAAAGCAGAGAAAGAGCTAAGCTGTGGAGGTACATTCTGTAGATGTTTGTCTATTGACTTCGTGGGTGTTAATCTGGGAAAGTGACTAATGCTCTTCAAGAATTATGCTAATAGGACAAATACAAGCATAGGAATAGAAGTTCCTAAAGATAGTGCCCAGGAGTGCACGCGAAGGTCAGACCCCAGCACCCTAAGGACCCCTGAGCATAGCCACCGTGGTTCCCTGAAGCTTGAACAGCATCACTTCTTTGGGCCTCAGCATTGGACTCTCTAAACTGCTTGTCCAAATACATCATCTAGAGTGGACCAGAAATCCCTTACCTCTGCTTGAGAGGTCTCTCCTGAAAAAGAATATGCAAGAGTTAATAAAATGATCTATGTAGAGTAAGTGGCACAGAGTAATTGTAGTCACAAGAATGTTCTTTGTGTGTGCGGTTGAAAAGGGGTGTGTGTGTGTGTGTGTGTGTGGATTGTGTGGCAGAGAGACAGCATATGTTCAGATCACTGGTTGAACAGACATGCATGCCCAAGAAGTTCTTTTGATTAACTCAGGCTATGGAGGGTTGAGGTGAAATATCACTTACCCTTCTTGCCTGGGTAGAAGAGGAATTTGGATGCTCCCACTGGATAGAAAAGCTTATCCACCTGGGAGATGGAGAAAACTGAATGAGGTTGTCTTTGGTCAGAATCAGTGTGTCTTTGTATATCCTGTTGAATTTATATAACATTAGAAGTTGTATTCCTAGTGATTTTTCCCTTGCACATTCTGCTAAAACGTAACTGTCTTTCCTCCAATTATTCAAACTTTTTGACAATGCCTTAATTTTTATTTTTCCTTAATTTTTATTTTTCTAGATAATGAAAAATTTTATTTTCATTATCTAGCACCCACTATACTTTATACTGTGTGTGATTTGTGGTCTTTAAGGAAGAAAAGTTCTACAATGGAAAAAAAAACCTGTTTCCTCTCTCTCTATTCTTCAGCGTATGCCTCCAGCACTTAGAACACTACTCAAAAGATGGGCAGGAAAATAAAATGTGAAATATATTCCATGAGTAAATTAATTAATAATATGTATAAATAATGATAAAAGTAATATGAACCCAATCAGCTTTTAAACAAATGATATTTGTGTAGTTTGTAGACAAACAAGGTAGTTACACATGATTTCTGTCTATTGATCAAAGAGTCCTGCTCTGAGGCAGTGTTAGCAGCTAGGCTACTTGCTAAACATCTCTTAGAGGACATGCAGGATCCTCTCTGGCCACACTGTCCTCCTAACTAGGGCCAGGAAGCTCTGGGGACAATCAGGGGGCAGTCAGCCTCCACTGTCTGCTTATGGCACAAAGGAGCCCCAAAAGCTTCATTCTCCACTTCTAAAAACCAAACTCCCCTTGATCCCCCTGCTGGCATAGCCACCCACAAACAGAAATGCTGAGCATTCAGTGTCCCCAGACCCTCCAATCTGGACTTTCTCGGCAATTCTGGTAGAGAAAAAATGATATCTGGGACTCTTCAGCCTATATGCTTCTGTGCTCTGGTCTTAGCTAAGAGAAACAAAACCCACGGCTGCCAAACTTGTAACCACACCAACAATATCGTCTTTGTGATCAAATAAATGAGCATGAGTGCCTTAATGCGGACTCTTGATATCATGAGATGTCTTTATTGTAAAATAGGGTGATTGTTCAAATCCGCCACAGGAGTTTACTAAACAACTACTATCTGCTTAACATTCTGTTACCAGTGGATTATCAGATCAGTGCTCTGTGTCATGAAACAAAGTAGCTACTAGAGAGAGATAGACCTTAATAAATATGACTCACCTTAAAATGGAAATTCAGAGCCTAGGAGATAACTCACGTGGTAGAGCATAAGCGTTGCATGTTAAGAACTCTGAGTTCAATGCTGCTACTACATGTCACCCACTTCTCTCCCCAAGAACTGCTTGGTATGACTGGGAGTGGCCCTAACCTCCTGAACACAACAAAGGTTCCTCTATTAAAATACGAAGTGTCTCAGTGGACTGGAATATATGTTTTGCAAGCAGAAGGCCTGGGTTTGATCCATGGTACTATATTGTCCTCAAGCACCCCTGGAGTAACCCAACACAATAAGCTGGGCGTTGCCCTGAGTTTCACTTGCTACCTCCTGCAAAAATATTGAAATGGAAGTACAGGCCCTGGTTGGAGGAATGTGGTTCTAGGGAAGTAGAGCCAGAGGGGTTTGGATGCTTCTGTGTCATCATCCTGGAAAAAATGGTCTACGAGTGGAGCTGTGGCTCCAGGGGCCGAGGGGAAAAGAAAATTGTACACGGAGGAGATACGTGCTGAGTGGAGACAGTCCTTCAAGATCTGACCAATTGTCCGGGAGAGCAGAAGGGTGGGCCCTTCTGAATTGGAATTTGAAGGTTTCCTCTCTCCTGGAAATCAGCTTCACTCATTTCCACATTTGTGGCAAAACAGTTGGTAGTGAAACATACTTGGCCTCTCTCTGGCAGGGGTTTCTTTGCTTGTAGTTGGATAGTGAATTACAGAATTGTATGTAAGGAGCAAAAACCCTATGGAACCGAAAAAGAATGGAGGATTCAAAAAAAAAGTGTGTAACATCTATTGATATGTGACCCCAGTTCCTTTAGCTCGTGTTTTGTGGCTCTGTGATCCTCATGTTGCTATATTTTGGGGAACACCGTTTGCTCTCCAGGTGGTGGTCAGAGATCTTTTCCAAATCCTCTCTTACATAAACCCTTCTGCTTTCCTTCCTTCCTGTCTCCCTCCTACCTGGGCTTCTGAGCCATTCCTTATTTGGATCTAGCTCTCTTGTCGGTGATGCCACATCTATTTATAATTCTCTCCCTCCAAGGCACTGACTCATTTTCTCTCTTTAAATATGACCTTCTAACCTTCCCTCTTCCCTGTAACTTGGAACTCGTTTGGGTAGTGCTTAGTATGAAGGACACGGAATGCCGAATAATTATTCTATATTACAGTTTACGGTGTCAGTGGCCGGTGAGAAAATTGCACTTGACATGCCATTATTTTTGCTGGCCGCTTGCATGTTAAGAGCACTGCGCTTCGCGGCCATGGCGAAATTGTCTCTTCGGCCTTGTGAGAACAATTCACTGTCAGTTCGGGAAGCTTCTGCCTTTTCAGGCTGAGCCTTGTGCACCCGTCATTTGGCAGCCATGCAAGTCAGCATCACGCATCTCAATCTGGCCAAACAATGAGAATTGTCTGTCTCTTGCCTGATGTCCCAAACTTAGAAATAACAGGTGTTCCCGAGTTGCTTGCTCTCTTGGATTGTAGCTATACATACATAGAATAGTGTTAGCCAAGTAAATCAGCAGAGATCCGAAACACATGCAAAGGCACTCCACAGGCACGTACAAACCTTCCTGTCACCCATGTGTATCTTCCTATTCTCTGGATTTGTGCCTCAGTTAAGTCCAAGTTCTGTCTTAGTCCATTTTTGTTTATAGTCCCAGGTTATCCTTATACCCCACTGAGGGTCCAGGTGAGAGCTGGGGCTAATCACTAGATACCTTTAGATATTTCAGTAGATAACCTGGAAAGTAAATTCTGACTCTTATAAGAAGTCTTGTATATATTGTTAGTTCTCCTAAAATTGTTGAATTGAAGACATTTTTTAACTTCTTGAAAGAAAATAGTTATAATCATATGTGAGTGGTTGAAAAAAATGAGATCATATAGTCCTCTGTTATAAATTAAGGGCCTCAAGGTAGTTGGTGTGAAAGGGAAGGGCAAGCAGAGAGCATTGGCTGCTAGCACGATTATGAAGGCAGAGCTCATGAAGATGGCGTGAATACAAATGTCCACAAGTGGAAAGTGAGTCATCATGTAGTTGTCGAACACAATGGTAAGAATTTAAAATATTAAGGTTTTTATAGCAAGGGATGATGATTGCAAAAGAACTAATAACAGAACAAGGTACAAAACGTGTATAGAATGTCACTTGTCACTTGTCTTCCCATTGATCATTGATTTGCTTGAGTGGGTGCCAGTAACGTCTACATTTGTTGGGAATGAGGTCCATTATTGTTACTGTTTTTGGCATATCAAATATACCACGGGAAGCTTGCCAGGCTCTGCTGTGACTCTGGGTTCATCCCAGAGGCCCAAGTTTTTAAAAAGTATATAGAATACAAGTGAAATACACAGGCTGAGTGCATGCTTTGCATGTGGGAGGGCTGCGTCCCTGGGTTCTTGCGTGGCATAGTTCCCAAAGCACTGCCAGCAGTGATCCCCCAAGCACGGAGCCGTGGGCAGCCAGAAGGCCCTCCCCAAATACTTGCATGATATGAACAGAGTTCTTGATGGAAATATACTTAGATGTATACATGTATGAAAAATGTATGTATTCAGACATTCAAACATATAAGGAGCTCCTGTGTGTCCATCCTCTGCTCATGATCTCTTCAGTCACTGTTGTCAGTTGCTCTTCCCCCTCAATTTAAGTCAACATTCTTGATCTTAAAAATTCATGTAGGGAGAATCCTAATCAGGGGCCAGAGTGATAGCACAGAGGGACGGTGCTTGCCTTGCATGCGGCCAACCTGGATTTGATCTGTGGCATCCCATATGGTCCCCTGAGCACTGTCGGGAGTAATTCCTGAGTGCAGAGTCAGGAGTTACCCCTGAACATCACTGGGTGCGACCTAAAATGGACCAAAAAAAAGAGAGAGGGCGAATCCTAATCAGACCTAAAATGGTTGCTTCCTGTTTGGGATATAAAGATTTCCCCAACTGAAAATTACACAGGTTAATTAAATAAAGTTTGAATATATATCTAATGAATCAATGATATTCACTGAATGCATATTGAAAATTAATTCTTGACATTGATTCACATGAATTACTATATCAGAAATCAAAGAAGGGGAACTTTAAGGAAATATATTCAAATATTTTTCCAATATGTAACACTGGGTTATCGAGTTATTTTCTTTGTACATCAATTTTCTACATTTTACTTTCTAGGAAATGCTATTATTATATTATAGTGCTTTATAAAATGAGAGAAATATGACATTGTTATATTGTTCAATTTTCTTAAAATCAATTTCATTATTCAGAGCAAATTCTTGGTGATCATTATTTAATATGAAACCCATTTGGTAAATAGAATTTTATTTTCTTTAGTTAAAAAACTACACCTGTGTTAAGCACTTGCAAGACCAATCTCATCAATTAATAAATTAAAGTGCCACAAATATTTAATCATTTTTATGAATGTGTAAAAAAGAACAGTCACAGCCTGCCATACTGCTAAATGGATGTTAAACAACTTTCATTACCATGGCACAGACCGAATATTAACTAGAAAAGAGATGATATATTTGGCCTTGAAATGGGAAACTGTCTTTTGCAGTTTTCAAGTTGTATAATTAGCACTCATGTTGCTGGTAACCTCTCAAGAAATAGCAGTAACTTGAAAAGTTAGTTTCGAAATTATATTATTAAAAGAGTAAAAAAATGATGGCATTTACTTGTATGCATTTTGCCAGGTTAGGCAGGTTGAAGTCATTAGTTTCTCCACTGTTCTCTCTGCATTAACATACACCTCAGAGACCTGGGCCCTATGAAAGCAGGATGAGAATGCTATTCGTGTCTCCCAAAGAAGAACCGAAAGAACTATGCTTGGAATATCACGCCTCACTCAAGTGAGAGAAGGAATCTGGAGATTTGACCTCCTTCGACAATCGAGGGTCTAGGACGCTGTCTCATTTGCCAAGGCATAGGAAATCAGATGGGCTGGACATTTAATGTGACTTGGAGATTACCGCTGGACTAGAGCCATTATTGACTGGATCCCACAGCCGTCAAAAGATCACGTGGCCGCCCAACTACAAGATGGACAGACGTTTTCGTCAAGACCCTGAACGAATGGTTTGAGGCTTTTCATATTCCTGGAGTAAGCACATGCCATTGGGCTACACTAGCACATAACAGGAACAAAGGGGAACGTTACTAACGCCAGCTCAAGCAAATCAACGAATACGGGATATCAAGTGATCAAGTGAATATCTCAGCATGTTCCATGTTCTCTGTTATTTCCATTAAAAGTAAGCTAAACTGGAACAGAAGTGATACCACAACTCACAGGTTACCTTACATGCAGCTGACCTGGGTTCGATCCCTGGCATCCCATTTGGTCTCCCAAGCAATGCCAGGAGTAATTCCTGAATGCAGAGGCAGCAGTAACCCCTAAGCATTGCCAGGTGTGATCCCAAAAGCAAAATTAATAAACCGAAAAAAAATCAACCTAAATTAACCTTACTCTAACCAGGGTTACTCCTGCACTCAGAAAATATTCCTGGAGGTGGTTGGGGGGGGAGACCCTGTATGGGATGCTGGGGATCAAATCTGGGATAGGTGCGTGCAAGGCAAACATCCTACCCACTGGACTGTCACTCCAGCCCATAGACATCTGCTTCAATGTCATATCTGGAAGGAGAAATAGAATATGCTTCATTTTATTATTGAACTGAGGGTCCACAGACTCACCAGCGAAAACACAATCTGTAGCCTCACCCGCGACCACAGGAAATGCAGATATTCTGTGACTTATGAATCAGAGGCCGTGTTTTAACACCTAAGATAATTCTAGTCCATATTAAAGTCGTTATATAAATATATATGTCACATACTTTAAAAAAAATTCAGCCAGTCCCAAGGTAGTTTGAACCATACTTTTATTTTGCAATCTGTGTCTAGCCCAGTTACATTCAGTTAAGGAAAAGGATCAAGATGACTGATGTTTGGAGGCGCCACAAGCAAGATTTGGGTGAGAAGCTGCTGCTGATCTCATTGGAAGCCCAGGAAGCAGCTTCTGAGCACCACGAGCTGCAGACGTCTCTTTGCAGATGGTCCCTCCGCATCCTGAAGGTGGAGAGAGGCAGCAGCCTGAGCACCGCCCCTCCACAGGCTGCCAGTTAACAGGAACTGCTCCGTGTTCAGGTCCATGCCCCTCTTTCTGCCTGCATGTATTTGGCACAACGTGGCAGATGTGTTCTGAAATCTGCAGAGTATCAAATGTCGCTGGGTTGCCACAGCCAGACAACCTCAGAATTCAAATGGGTCTGATCAGAAGAATATTCGGAAAACAGCAGGGAAGAAAACCCTAGATGCATATTTCTATTTCTAGTCCTAAAAAAAAATTAGGCCACCTGCTGCACAAATTGTTTATTTTTTCTCTTTCTGTGAAGCTGTGGTGGGCATCATAAAGCTGGTTTGGTCAGGGGCATTTAAAATGGCGGATATAAAAGGGTGTAAGTCACTGCGATAAGCAGGCAATGCGTATTGTTTACTTTTTTGTGTATGTCTTGGGACAGCATCTGGCTGTGCTCACGGCTTACTCCTGGTTCTGTGTTCAGGGATCTTTCTGCAGGGGCTTACGGTAACATCTGGGGTGCTGGGATTTGAACCCAGGTTGGCACATGCAAGGTTAAATGTCTTACCCACTGCCACTGTCTCTCTCTCTCTCTGGGCCCACCTGTTGTTTTCTTTTTGATAGATATCTTTATAGTTGTTTTCTCACCCTGGAAGCATGACTGTGGTCGTCCTAGCCAGATTGAGAGAGAGAAGAATAGTTTCAGAGTTGCAAGTCACACGGATAGTGAGGGCAACAGCTGGGAGGTGACTAAACATGGATGTGATGACCACAGAGTGTGTCCCTGTCGCCATGGCATTGCTTTTCTATAGGATTTGCTGAGTGAGTTGAGCTTTTGCCCCATTATGCAGGTGAGAAAAAATAGGAGGTGAATCGGAGTGAACCCAAGGAACTGGATCTTACAATTCAAATGTCAAAAGTTGACCAAGATTTAAATAGGCGCTAGAGAAACCTGTCTCATAGCATTGCCCATTCTAGTCACTACTAAAAACCACATGTGGGAACTGCCTTTATCTGCTTATAGGCGATTGTTCTAAACAGATTGTGTCAACTCAGGGTATCAGTAAATGCAATGTGGTAAATTTATTTTTCTTATGAATTTCTTAATATTTCTTTACTTGAGCTTTATTCTAAGGAAACATAATATAAATATGTATGAAATGTGTGTTCTTCGACTATGTTATCAGCAAGGCTTCCAGGGAGCAGAAGCTATATTTTGGGGCTATGAAACATGGGTTTTTATTGCACTGGGGTGAGTGTCCATAACCCCCGCTATCAATAATTCTGCCATATTCTAAATAAAGGTGAAGGGCTGAAGGAACAACTGTACACCCATTTTTTTTTTTGCCACACATCTCTGTGCTGTGCTAGTTAGAAACAAAGGTGAATATAAATCCCTTGAGAGAAGGAAGATGTCCTTGGGCCTTATGCCTGCGGTGGCTCTTTTATTTCCTTTATGGAGAAATATGTACGGTCAGGGCAGGGAGGTTCCATGTACAGAGTGACTTGCAGGTTGTTTTCCAAATAGAAGAACTGGACACTCTCTAAAATGACACTTTGTCATTTTAAAATACACATTTATTTACTGTTTTGTGTTTTGTGTTCACACCCAGAGATTCTCCGGGGTTGCTCCTGACTCTGTACTTAGGAATCACTCATGGCAGTGCTCTGCGGTTCATATGGACTGCAAGGGAAAGAACCCAGGCCGACCACATGAAAGGCAGATACATTACCCACTGTGCTATTGCTCTGACCCTAAAGTTCACATTTAAATTGACTGTGATGACGAGAACAGTAGTGTCAAAGAAGGTAGAGGAGGACATTGTTGTTGTTGTTGGTGGTGGTTTATTTCTCAGGGGGCTACCAAGCAGTGCTCATGAGGCCCACGCCGTTTTCAGGGCTCCAGGCTGCACCCAGTGGTGCTAGTGGGGAGAGGTGTGACATTCAGCTCCAGGGATTAAGTTCAGAGTCTCTTGCATAATCATGCACTCTAACCCTTTGACCCATCTCTCTGACCCCAAAGGGGAATGTGTGTGTGTGTGTGTGTGTGTGTAAATGGTGGGGTAGTTTGGGCCATACTCAGTGATGTTCAGTTCTCAGGGGTCATTCCCAGTGTTGCTTACGGGTCCATATGGTATCTGGGAGTGAAGCAGGTTGAGCTGAGAATATTTTCAATTGAGCGTCTCACCATTTTGATAGGTGCTCTCAGTATATTCACAGATGTTATCTGTATTTTATAAATAAAATATCATGGTGTTTGGATCGAAGCACATTGTATTGGTTAGGTGACTAAAATAAAATGATCATAACTATTTTTTTCTGAGTGGGAAATACTCTTAACCATTCCATACTGTAGCATTCAACTAGAGAATTCCCTAGTATAATTCTATGGCTACTCACCAGTGGGCAATTTTATGAGTTCCTCTTCAACTGAGAATCTTCAGAAAAGCAAAAAGAAGAGTAGAATGGTTGCATGGAATAAAAAAAAAACAACCCTCCGCTCATAGACAGGACCTAAAAGAAGACAAAAAGCTTGTACCCTCCAGTTGCTTGAACTAATTGTGTTAATGCTGAATAATTTAGTAACAGTTCCCTGCACACTGGACACTGAGCTCGTGGACAGTATTATGGAGGCTCCAGAGGTGGGATCTATAATTTACTTAGCTTGCTGCAGTGACTCCTTGCAACTCCCAATGTCTTTTTTTCTAAACGAATTTGTGTTTCTCTGTTTTTATCTCCTTGTGCCTGATCCTTATCATGGTGACCTTTCCCAGACAGATCACTTCATGTCCTTTGCTACTGGTGTTCTTTGGCCAATAAGAAGGACTCCCTGATGCCTTTAGTGGATTCTCAGAGGAAAAGTAATTTGGTGAAAGAGCAAACATGGCTATTAAAAATGACCAAATCCTGTAACTCTTCAAAGCAATCAGACTCCTCGACACTCAAAGGCTTTATTTAGAATGTGGCAAGGTTATTTATAGTAGAGTTTGCTTTGCTTTGCTTTTTTTCTTTTATGTGCTTTTGGGAACTAAATATATATATATTTATTTCTTCATATATATATAAATATAAATATATATATATGAATATATATATATAAATTTCTTCATATATATATATGAAGAAATTTATTTATTTCTAAATATATATGAAGAAATTTATTTATTTCTAAATATATATATATATAAGAAGAAATTTATTTGTGAGGAATTTATATATATATATATATATAAATAAATAAATTTCTCATTGCAGCTTGCCTTTTGTCATACATGCCTTCCACATGCATGTGTATGTGTGTGACTGTGGGGAGAAAGTGTGTGCATGTGTGTCCTGTTATTTTTCTTTTAGAGCAGCATAGCTTTGGCAGAGCTCATCCTCTGATTATGTCCCCGGCTTTGCAGGAACATTTATAATCAGCCTGTGTGGTGTTTTCAGAAATCATTAGACATTTGCAAAGGCTGGTCCTATTGATCACAGCCACTATTTCTCACATCTTCCCTGTTTTTCCTGTCATTATACTCAAACCATAAAGATCTTATTTTGAGGGATTCTCCCCCACCCTATTGCTGAAAAAAAAAATCTGTCTTCTAACTAGAAGGTGGTGAATACACCTCAAGTTTCCCAGATTTCTCTCCACCCTGCAAGTTTTAGGAAAGACAGGCTGAAGTTGAGACAGTGAACAATAAACACAAATACAGAAACACAAAGACAAAGTCCATATCCATGAACTGAGATATAATAAGAAGGTCAAAGAGGCACAAAATATGAGCCCAACAGCAAATAAGGAGGCAGAAATCCTGAATTACAGTCGTGTGATAAAGAATGAAAAGGCAGTTTCTTCTAGGAAGAAAAGAGGGAACATGAGATGCTTTCATGGAAACACAGGATTCAATAGGAAAGATCTAGGACAGGGGGAGAATTCGCTGAGAAAATTCCCAGTGGATTTGTTGGACTAGCGAGAGGGTTTTCAGTCCTCAGTGATTTTTTTTTCTTGTGGCCCAGACTGATTTCTTTCAGCCTCTGGACAGATGTGCATATGTAAACAAGTTCATGGCATTTCTTATCTTATGAGGTTGCTCCTTTTGAGCAGAAATACATGTAATATACAGAAATACAGGGCTTGTGAGCCTAAGCATGAAGTCAGAGCAATTTGAGTGAACAAACAAACACAATGGTGTCTCTTAAAATGTTTTCCATCACTTAAATTTGGCTTCTAGAGCTACAGACTTTCTAGGAATGGGTGCTAGAAACCAAACAATTATGCCTCAATTTGGAGAAGGAACATATTTACTAATAAGTTTTAACCTTAAGTCGTCATAGAGTTCCTATGGACAGACCGTGGCCTTAGTTTGCAAGAGTTGTGGGAGGTGGGAAAGGAAGAGGGAGGAAACTTTTTGGAAAATTTGCATCTTTAAAGTCTCTAAAATTACAGATTGGGCTTTTGAGAGATATTAGAAGAGAAAAATATCCCTTTAATAGAAATTAGTTTCTAGTATACTTGATATGAAAATAATTTTTGTAACTTATTTGAAGCAATCTAAAATGGTTATTAAGAAGGCAATGGTTTCTCTTTATATAGCTGCTTTTTACTTTTTCTCTTCTTCTTTTTTTTTTTCTTTTTGGGTTATACCCAGCAATACTTAGGGGTTCCTCCTGGTCTGCACTCAGGAATTACTCTTGGCAGTGTTCAGGGTACCAAATGGGAGGCTAGGGATTGACTGGACCTGGGTTGGCTGTGCACTAGGCAAAAGCCCTTCCTGCGGTACTATGGCTCTGGCCCCTATTTTGGCTCCTTTGTATACACATATTTGACTGCATATGAGTCTTAAAAAGACTAGCCTAGGTATGACAGGGATTCAGTTCAGAGTAGAGCATTTTGCATGTGTGAAGTACTCGGTTGAATCCTCAGCATCACTAAAAGCAAACAAACAAATGATAGTTTGCCCGACAAAACTTGAAGACATTTATGATTAGAGCCAAGGATACTCACCCTTTATTGCATCTATCTGTCTGTCTGTCTGTCTGTCTGTCTGTCTGTCTGTCTATCTATCTAGATATCTATCTATCTATTCAGTCATTCATCCATTTGTTTGTTTATTTATTTATTTTGCTTTCTTGGGTCACACCCAGCATTGCTCAGGGGTTTCTCCTGGCTCCGCACTCAGGAATTACTCCTGACAGTGCTCCGGGGACCATATGGGATGCTGGGGATCGAACCCAGGCCGGCATAGGCTGGCCACGTGCAAAGGCAAACGCCCTCCCCCACTGGGCTATTGCTCCGGCCCCCGTCTTTATTGTCTTTAAGGTCTGGGGCATACTGGGTGATCCTCTGGGGTTCAGGGTCTTAGTGCTCAGCTACTCCTGTCTTTATGTTGAGGGTCACTCTGAGCGGTCTTAAGGGGATCCTATGGTGCTAGGGATTGAATCAGGGTTGGCTGCATGCAAGGCACATGTTTGTACCCATGTACTATCTCTCTGATCTCAACATTTTGTCTCTAATGCTTCCAAGATTCATGAATCTCATTTAGCTTTCACTTGAATGAGTGCCATGAAAAGGAAAAAATGGTATCACCTTTCTCTTCAATGATAAAGAAACAGTTTGTTGTTTTTTACTGTCCCAGTGTGGACA
This sequence comes from Cryptotis parvus, assembly GCA_021461705.1. Taxonomy (NCBI): domain Eukaryota; kingdom Metazoa; phylum Chordata; class Mammalia; order Eulipotyphla; family Soricidae; genus Cryptotis; species Cryptotis parvus. The sequence goes on along the minus strand of JAJIBD010007153.1, from coordinate 32,730 downwards.
ATGCTTCTGTCTTCTGTGGGGAATTGGGATTGAAATACAGGACGACGTCACTTCCAAAGCTGTATTGTCTCTTCCCTGTTCTGTCCCCCTCCCTCGACTTTATATGGTGCTTATGTTTCTTTGCATCTGGATACACCCCAAGAGAGTACAGAAATGATTTTATTTTTACACATCATTTACTGTACTACATCTTTTCTTTGATCATTCCATTTAGTTCATTCCAACAAACCCAAAGCTGCTGAGGATAATTGAACTGATATTATGCCCCGAGAATTGAGTCGGTCCGATACAGTGTCCAGCATCTTTGGCGCAGGCTGCCTGCTTGCCCACAGTCTTTGTGATCTCAGCGGGGCTTCTCTCTGGTACATCTTCTCCTTCAGGAACCATTTGGACATTGCTATCAACGTTACTGATTACACTGTACAGCCCCCTTGAAACGCAGCTTCCTAAATCCTGTGGTGAACCTGTTAAAAGGCAGAGAAGGACAGGATATGACCTTTACAGTCCCCTTTCAGCTCCCGTAATGTAAACAGTCTCACGACATCTCCCCTTCCCCTTCCTCCTGAAAAATCTGGACTGAGAACTTTGATAAATAATAGCTATCCTCTGAGATATTATTTTTATTATTTTAGGACCATAGTTGGCAGTTCTTGGGGTTTACTTTTGTCTCCGAGCTCAGGGTTTTCTCCTGGCAAGTTCTGGGAGGCCATATATGCCGTCAGAGATCAAATCTGTGTCAGTCATGTGCAGAGTAAGTAACTTAGCTGTTTTATGTTCACTTCAGCCCCTACGAGAGATAGTATTGAAAGAGGCCCTCAAATAACTGATTTGTCCTGTGACCATTGGACTCTACTTTATCCACAGTTGTGTTCTTTAATACGGCTAAGCTATTCTTCCCCATCTCCCCCGCCTCAAACCCTCCCAGATGTAGAGGCTACACAGCACAGGCCCCTGAAATCAGAAATACAAGAACATTCATTGTATGGTCCTTTTTCTAAAAAGATTTTTTAAGGCAGGGTTTAGTAATTGAATCTTTCTATTGAAATAGTAGGTTTGGATGGGTGGGGAGAAGGGTAAGGGGAAAGTGAAATAATTCTATGATTTGACATGGAAAACCCTGAGAAATAATTTCATCTGATGACCTGGCAGGGGAGCTTTGTCACATTTACAAAGGGAATCAGTGTGCCTGGGAGCTGCTTGCAGAGATGTGATAGGGAAGTGAAAGTCTGTCTGCAGCCCCAGCTCTCCTGAGAAAACTTTTGAGGTAGCTGAAGAAAGGACGCCTACTTTGGAATCGGAGACTTGAAGAATTTTTTGCGAAACAAAATCCCCTGGTTCTCTCCCTCTCTGTAAACTCTGCACGGTGTGAGATTTGTCTTTGAAATTTGATAAAAGTGTCTGCACAAAACTTTTCTAGACTATTAAATAAGGGGTTAAGATTTTGTTCTCCACCTTCTAAAAATGCAGGATTAGTGCAGCCAGTTGCAAAATTTCCGTTTGACTGGTAGAAGAAAGTTGACACAGGTGGTAAGATGCATGATGGGCCATTGTGTGTTTAAACCCCAACTAGGAGGAACTTTATACATAGGGGCTTTAATAAAATAGAATTTGGTAGAAAATTTTCCACTTGAACCTCCTTCTTTTGAAAGGGCTAGTCTTTTCTTAGTTATTACTTAAGGTACAGATTTCCTTCAATTTACAAAAAGGGTTACAGGGTGATACTACCTTTGTAAGTTGGACATATCTTAAGTCAAAATACTGGTTTGGGTTTATCTGTGGTGCGATGTCTCTCGGGTCTCATACATGCCACACAAATGCTTGTCACTGAGCTACTTCCTTAGCCTCAGAAATTGTTTTGAAGCTCAATTCCTAATTTTATGGGGAGTGTTTATATTGTTTTCCAAAAACTCTGCTGACACCCACCAGTGACGAATGAGGGTTTCTTTTCCCAGACACCGCCGAAGCATGTACCTACCCCTTTTAGGTATCACCCCTCTTCTTGTTTCTTTTTATTTACTTATTTTCTTATTAAAATTAAAATTTATTATGCGAACCTATCCCCTGGGGTCAGGCTTTGTGATACCGGACCAAGCAGAGGAATACAGTTTGATGTCCAGGCCCAGTGAAATAGTGCTGCTTTGGACCCAGCGGTGCTGGGGATTACTTGGGCTGCGTAGTAGTGCTTCAGGGTCATTAGGTGCCAGGGATCAAACTTGGCACCAACCACGAGGCAGATGTGCATCCCAACCCTTTAAGGTCTCTCTCTCTCTGACCTCACTTGTTTCTTTTGAAAAGAATAATATCAGTTCTGTTTGGTGATGAGTGCATTGCTTGATTGTGTGAGGCCCTGAGTTTGACCCCTGGCACTGTAAGATACATTCATAAAGAGCAGTATTAAAATAATTGATTCTGAGTGGTAAGGAACTCCTATTCTGAAGGTGAGCCATTCTGGGCTCCAAATGCTAGTATAAGACGCCACTTGTGATCTCAGATCTCTTCAATAAAACCTCAGTCTCCTTATTGAGAGAGTTGGTTCATAGACCTTTTATTTTCTCTCTCCAGAAATTTCCCATATGTGGGGGCTGGAGTGATAGTCCAGTGGGTAGGGCATTTGCCTTGCAGCAGCCAACCCAGGTTCAATCCCGGTATCCCATATGGTCCACTCAGCACTGACAGGAGTAATTTCTGAGTGCAGAGCCAGGAGTAAACCCTGAGCATTGCTGGGTGTCACCCAAAAAGCAAAAAAGAGAAAAAAAAAAGAAATCCCCCATATAGTTGACCTGCTTACGTAGTATATGTAGCTTTTACTGTTCCTAGCTGTGCTCCACTAGAACTTCTCTTTTCATTACTTACAGTTCTTTCTGGTTGCTGTTGTCGGGTATTTTTAAGTCCCACAGTCCAATAGTCACACTTCTATGACACATCTGTAAACGCACCTTCCATCCTCTATGCCTTTGGAATAAAGCAGTCTAAGTTTCTAGATTCCAAGTCATTGAAAGTGATAGAACATTGAACTGGAGGAAGGACTGTCCTGGAGAAAGGACAGTGTTTCTTTGTTCAGGCAAATGGGTTTGGGCCAGACCTGGCAGTGTTCAGCAGCTCACACTGTCTCTGTAGACAGGAGTGATCTCTGGTAGCACTGTGAGACCAGAAGCGGCGCAGGAGAGCCAGGTGAGGTTCATTACAATCAAAGCAAGTGCCACAGTGCTTCCGGGCGTTGGTGCCTTCTGAAGGCCTAGATGAAAGTCTGTGTTAAATTGGTACTTGCTAGTCAATACGTAGGGAGAAGCAGAACGTTTCAGACAGAAATAATGGCTCTCTACATTCCCTATCAATAGGCAAATAACATTTCTAGTGCTTCATTATCTCACAGTGCAGACAAAATAATTACTTTGAAGAAAAACTGAGGGGTGAGATGAAGATACTTTCAGCTGCCCTTGTGCAGGAGCTATCAGATTCAAAGGGGTGGGAGACCCGGTGAGTTGAGTTTGATGCCATCCCTAGAGTACAGAGTGGATACTTCCTTTCAACTTGTTAGGATTAAAAGCAATGCCTGAAAAACAGAAGGCCAGCCTTAGAAACTTTTCTTGACACACAGTAGAACTGCCACCATCAGAACAATATAAATTATAATGAAATATTAAATTTAAAACAACTTGTACAGCGACTACATCAATGAAGCACATTATTACAACATGACTGATAACACAACTGATCAGCTTACTACCACATTATAGAGTAACAGTATGGTTTTATTTTGTGCAACATTTCATGAAAACGGCATCTTCAAAACCTTGAGTAGGTAAAAAATAAATTAATTAATTGGAATGTTTTAGAATGCACATTGAAATAAAAGCTAATCTTCAGTGGGATAGTTTATAAATATTGAAGGTAAGGAAACTTTAAAGTCATAATTAAACATTTCACTCCTTCCCACACATCCACAACCCCTGAGCCTCATGACTGCTTAAACAATTATTAACACTCTTGTTGATGGAGATTATTGTGCTGAACATTTCTAATTCATTTGGTCATAGAAATGGTTAAAGTATTATCAAAGACAAGGTGCAATATGATATAAAGTCAGCTAATATTTTTATTGAATCCTTTTATGGAAATGAGGTGATTTGTAAAAAGTTCATCTCCAGAATTTACTGAATCATAGATATTAAAATTTCTATTCTTTGGTCCTCTCTAGGGAGAAAAATAGGAAATGTGATTGCAGTTAATAATATTAATGTATAATATTTTGAATACTTTTATGCCAGAGCTAGAATGAGTTCTATGGCATATCCCAATGAATGCTCCACCTGTGGTGCACACAAAAATATGTTTCAATTAAAAATATGTTTCAATTTGTCGACCTAAAGCTGATTTCACAAGGTTGTGTGAAGGTTAGCCAGCTGAAAGTGCTCAGGTAGATCTCAAACATAAATATTTTTGCAATCAAATTTTGCCACTAAACTTTCCTTATCCTTAATGTCTCATTTCAAAAAGATGAGGGTCTTTGGGACTGGAGCAGTAGTACAGAAGGTAGAACATTTACCTTGCACATGGCCTACCTGGGTTTGATCCCCAGTAACTCATATGGTCCTGTAAGCACTGCCAGGAGTAAAGTCCCAGAGCACCACTGGCTGTGACCCAAAAAAAGAAAAAAAAATGTTGAGAACCCAGAAATATAATAGTACAGTGAGTAAGGCATTTTTTCTTTATATTTGCCCCACCCAAATTATATTTCTGGTGTCAGATATGATCTCCTAAAATCTTCTAGGAGTGATCCCTGAGCACAAAGTTAGGAGTAAGCTCTGAGCACAACAGACAGGTGTGGCCCCACCAAAAGCAAAAAGTTGAACATTTTAGATAATCTATTAATGTCAGCAACAACTCACAGGACTTAGAAAATAATGTGACATTCCACAGATTTGTTTGCTCTTTATGTTCAAAATAAGTTAAATTGATTAATTATGCTGTCTGACAAATTATTGGGCAAAGTAGATTAAAATATTTATTCAGCTACATTTATTTTGGACATAGTATGTGCCAGAGCTTTTGCTGAGGTGGTTAAGACACATCAAGGACAGTGGGTGCAGTCACGAAGCAAAGTTGAAATAGAAATATGCAATAGTGGACCATTTACTCATTACAGAAACTTTACCTATTAATTTTTTTATAAAATTCACTCATTTTCTTATCAACACCATTTCCTCCAGTTCCCTTACATTATTCAGATTTTATATCACCCCTGGAAAAAATAAACAAACAAACCGTGTAGAAATAGGGAAGGATTTTTTCTCCTTATGACTCTTAACAGAGCACATAGCTTGAAGCTAATGCAGCTTTCTAGGCAGAGAGGATCACCATGTAAATCATTATCACTGACAAGTTAAGCCTCCAGTCAAAAGCAGAATATAGAGTTTGTGTATTTACCTTGGGCTGTTTGTCTCCATGGGGCAACTTTTGCAAAGAAATACACACAGCAGGTTCATATTCACATCTCTAGCTCTCTCTCTCTCTCCTCTCTCCCCTCTCTCCATCCCTCCCTCCTCTCTCTCACACGCACACACATACACACATATATCACATGCACACATCATATACATACAGAGCTTTTACAATCTTTTGGCTGTCAATGAACTGAATTCAGAGGTTTAAGTTATCCTCAGAAAGTCAAGGATATGATACAAGGTTGAGCACATGCCTTGCATGGGAGAGCCCTGGGTTAATCCATATACCATATGGCCCAGACACTGCTGGGAGTGAATTCTACCAAAAAAAACACACACACAAACAAAATCATGTTAATTAGGACTAAGTATGTGTCTCTTTTCATCCTAAAATGAAAATCCCTAGTACATGAGATAAGGTGAAAATTTTTATCCAGTAGGTGTTGTGTGATTTGATCAACTTTAGGCATGCTTATTTAATATGGAATTGGGGTGAAAGATTATCTGAGTGAATCTTCTGCATGCAGGTAGAGATATCTGCTGTTCCAGTCCAATTTTCTCTGTGTCATTTGGATTATTGTAAAAAGAGATTTAAGCTGGGCAGCTGCATGTAAAGTGTGCACTGGTCTCCATTACTATTACCCATTCATAGGAGTCAAAACTCCTCCTTAGAGTCAGTGGATCACAGTTACCCAAGAGGGAGTAGTCATTTTCCCTTCTAGGGTTGTGATAAACATCAAGTCAATTGATAAAAAAGAAGGATTAGAATAGTATATCATAGAGCAGTTATTTAACTACAAGGATAGCAATAAAAACTGATTATTTACCAAAAAAGAGCTTACTACTACTAGCACTACTACAGCTCCTACTGCTGCTACAAACTGCGTGAAATTTGATTCCATAGACACTGCCTGAGAAAAAGTTAAATGTTCTCAGCAACTATGTGAGAAACTGTTCAGAGATGTGAGAATGTGATTCAACTAAAATTTTAGCCAAAGTGTTGATTCCTTCTCCATGTTATTTCTACAGCAACACTATCTACTCAATTTTAGCAGACTGTTGGATACACAGTAAACGTTGACTAAGTGAGATATCTCTGCAACATTTTTATAAGGACTTATCAAACCACCTAATAATAGTATGTGCTAAAGAAATGCACATGCTTTTTCCCCACTGTATTTTGAAAGTAATTTCACCCTGAAGACATACCTTAAGCCATGTATTTCCAAGATAAGGAATTTGCTATAACTTTTTTTTTTTTCCTGGTTGGACATTTAAGTCATGTCTCCACAGAATCCTGATGAGTTCATATCAATATCAGATTGCTTATTTCAGTATATACAATTGCAACACTACCAGATTATTTTCTTGCCAGAGTCCTTTAAAACCATAATTGCTATCCAATACTTTGTATACATTGTCTTAATCTCATAATAAACCCCAAGGTGAGGTATGCGTTAGACATGAAATTGAGATTTGTGTTACTACTTCAGATATGTAATGAGAAGCCCTATTACTCCTTACTAAAGCCCAGAGGACCTGAGCTCTGCTGCTCATTCATCTATTCTAAAGAATCGTTTAGGTCATGTTGCTTATGGAGAAACAACCTAAACCTTTCATGATTTCGTAATCTTTTATTCTGAGAATTTCTGGATCTCAGTTAACCTTTGTTGCCATTGTTAGGTTTTGGGGCACACCCGACAGTGCTCAGGGCTTACTCCTGGCTCTGCACCGAGGGAATCACTCCCAGTGTTTCTTGTGGGGCCATGTGTGGTGCTGGGATAGAAACTTGGTTGACTACGTGCAAATCTTCTCTCTCTAATCCCTCAATATACATTTCCATCTCTTTAGTTTTCAAAATTGGAAATAACCTGGTAACTTATAGGTGAGTTCTTTTGATCCTACAGTCATGTGACCATGAAGCAGTCAATCAAACATCTGAATTCAGATGTTTGTTTTGTTGGAAGAGAGAAGCTTCTCTCGCCGTGCTCGGATGATTTTTGGCCAAAGGTGCTGGGATTCACTGTGACAGCCTAAGGATTCAGTGCTCCGTGGGCCCTGTGGTGCCAGGGCTCTCCTGTGCTGCCGGTGGCCTTCAGAGACACACCAGGTAGTTGTAGGTGTGGTGAAGAGTTGCCTCTAGATTGCAACTAACATTGCTCTATGCACCATGGGCTGCTGGGAGTTGAGCCTATGTGTGGGCAGTGTAACTGCTGTGCTGTCTCTGGCTCAGCATTGTTTTTACATAATCTGTGAACTGCTTCTTCATCGTATACTTTTTGATTAAATGAGAAGATATGTAACAAGTACCCACTGAACAGCAGTGGGTAGTAGAGTATTTGCTGAGCAGCAGTTCAGTAGTAGAGTATTTGCTGACACATGTGAGGCTCTAGGTTTGTTCAGCAGTGTGGCTAAGGAATTAAAATAGGGACGTGGAGATAGCAGCACCCGTGTGTCCTCTGGGTGTTCTGGGATTATCTTGATCTCCATAGTTCCCTGAGCACCACTGAGTGTGCCTTCCACACCCTCCACCCCAAATGTCCCTATTGTTTGAACTTCAGTCCCTATCCCAGATTCATGAAGGAGAATTCAGATGTGACTTTGCAATAGAACACTTGCTTTGCATGTGTGAAACCCTTAGAATCAATTCCTGACTCTGTCAAGTGGGGGAAAATAGTAGGACCTACCTAGCAAAAATCATTCATACAGTAAAGTATCAGAAAATTGCCCTTACTTTGTTTGAGATTCTTCCTCTCCTGATTATTGTTGATAATCAGACCATGAAGAGAGACCTACTAATCATTCAGATTTTAAGCCTTCGAAGAAGGCTGAGTGTCGGTTCTGTTTGCTAATGAGTCTCTTGCACTTAACTAAACTTCGCTGCTTTGTTATGCCCCAGTGTCTTCATTTTAGCTTCTATAGAAAATCCTCCTGGTTTCTTAGAATTCAATTCTCCCCCTCCTTATTGACCTCATTAAATCTTTCAGCATAGTGAGTCATTAGAACAAAGGCTATGTTCTTTGAGAAAACAGTCTTTGGTATCAGAAGCTCAGTTTTATTTCTCAGCTCAATTAGGTGACTAGAATGAAAAAGAGACAAAGATCTCCTGAAGGCAGGTGGCTTCTGTGTGGGTGGCAGTGTCAGTCCCATCCTTGGGGTCTTCCATTCCACACTGGGTTTCTCTGCCTGGTCACTCATGCCAGCTAATAGGCACGAGTCATTGATTTGCAAGAGCAGCTTAGAGGCATTGCCCAGGGGAAGAAACAGGGTTGCATCGAAGTTCAGTTGCATTGAAGAAAAGAGTTGATTGAAGTTCAGCATCTTCCGTATCTGAAACAAGAGGACTTAGCTGAAGATAGCACTGTCCTCTGTGAACTTTCAGTCTTGCATGAAAAGACTAATTCTGAGGAACAGGAGTGACAGTACAGCAGGTAGGACATTTGCCTTGTCATAGCCAACTCGAGTTTGATCCCTAGCATCACCAGGAAATGTAATTTCTGAGTGCAAAGCCAGGAGTAACCCCTAATTATTACTGGGTGTGGCCCCAAACTCAAGAAATAAGTAGATAGATAAAATAACTCTGAAAGGAAAAGCATGACTGGAAAGGGAAAAAAGACAGTTTTGGACTTTCTTGGGCTTTCCAGTGGTGATGAATGTGAAGAATTTTGTACAACAAAAATATAAATATTATCACTGCTGTAATCATCACTGTCACTGTCTTCCCGTTCATCATCGATTTGCTCGAGCGGGCCCCAGTAACATCTCCATATGTCCTTTCTCATGCTAGTAGAGCCCAAGGCATCTGCTTGCTCCAGAAACATAAAGAGCCTCAATCCATTCCGGAATGAGTCTATAATTGTTACTGGTATTTGGCATATATATCAAATACAACACGGGTAGCTTGCCAGGCTCTGCCGTGCAGGTAGCATATTCTTGTAGGCATCTCTAAGTCCAGCATTTATTGATGAACCGTGCAGCCACAATACAAAAAATTATGGAGCAGGGATTATAGACAACAGTAAAGCATGCTTCGACAACTTGGGTTTAATTCCTGGCACCATTCGGGCCTCTTAGCATGTCAGCTTGGAGACTCTCACTCCACTTTACCTCAGCATCAATTTGGCAGTCTGGGTAATCATTTCCAATGCCACCTCCTTAACTCCTTGCATTGCCCTGCGGGCTTACTCAGCCAGGACTTGCAGGTGAAACCCTCTGCCTCTAGAGCATGACTTATGAGCTCCTCACCCCCTCTAAGTAAATTAATGAATAAATATGTGGAATGTTCATTCTTCCACTGCACTTTTCTGCATAGTACAGAGAAATAGAACCTATAAGCTATATATAGAGAGAGATTTCTTGTGAGGGATGGGTTCATGCATTTGTGGAGTTAGAAATATTCAGGATCTTTTGTATTTAAGTTAGAAGCCCAGGAAAGCCAGTGTAGTGGTTTTTGTTCAAGCCTGAAAGCTGAGAACCAGGGAGCCAATGGCATATGTTCCAGTTTGAGTGCAAAGGCTGAGAATATCACGATATTTGCCCATATTTGAAGGGAAAAGAAGATGGAATCTTCAGCTTGGTAAAAGGTCAGATTCAGCCTTCCCCCCAAATTTTGTCCTATCCCAGTGCTCAGCATATTGAAACTCACTCAGCTTATTGAAGGTGATCTTTATTCAGTCTTTTGTGCTCAGTTCATCATATTATGAAATGTGAAACACAGATTTTTCTCAGTATTGTTGATGCTAACTTTGCTCACTTGGCAGCTCTCTGCTGCTTTCCCAGCAATTTCCCCGAGGAATTAATAAATCATTTGTGGGGAGAAACTGCATGAAAATTGTATCCCCCTGGGGATTGAAGAGATAGTGAAGCTGGTAGGTTGCTTGCCTTGGATATGGCTGACCTGGGCTTGATCCCAGGCACTGTAGAAGGTGGTGCTCCAAGCCGGACTAGCAGTGATCCTTGATGCAGGGCACGGAGTCAGCCCTGGGCACAGCTGAGTATGGCCTCAACACAACAACAGCAGCAACAGATTTTATTCTTCATCAGACTTTGGCGGTTTCAGCACCAGTGGTGATTTAATATCTTCATTTTTTTTATTTGTAAATGGATGTCTTAATTGGCGGAAGTCCCTGGTCATTTGGAAACTTTACACACTTATTATAAAAAACACAGTAGAGGAAGACAAAATGTTGGGGTCATTATACATTGTCCTTAAGTGTCTGGATAAATAAATCACTAGTTGATAAGTAAGTACCCATCCAATTACTTTGATAGCACTTGTGACATAGTAAACACAGACTCTGAAGAAATAGGCATTTATGTTTCTATATAGTAGGATTTCTTATATTATAAAAAGATACTATAGAATAGGTCAGGATTGTGGAAAAATATAAGACACCCCTGGTAAATTAACACAATAGACTCCAGCTTTGAACTTGTGAGAAGTTAGCTGTAACATGAGTCATGAAGTGTATAAAAAAATCTGCATCTTGAGAACAAAAATCAAAAGAGAGAGGAATCATTAAAAATATTAACATTTGTTTAGAATGTATTAATATCAAATATAAAAAGAAAGCCAAGTGGTGATTAATCTATCTTAACAGTTTGGTTGCTTTTGATTATTTTGGGGCTATATCTGGCAGTGCTCAGGGCTTACTCCTGGATCTGCATTCAGCAATTATTCCTGGAGATATGGGATGCCAGGGATCAAACTCAAGTGCTCTCACGCACTTACTCTCTTTCCAGCCCCTACCTAACAGTTTGGAATTGTTTAGTTTAGAAAGAATAAGATGTCACTGTTGCCATTTCCTATATTAATTGCATTGTTTATATCATTGATTTTTAGAAATTGTTTCCTAAATCATCACAGTATCATGGAAGGAGGTTTAAAAAAATGCTCTACTTCTTGAGGACTCTTGTCGAGGGCTGTGGTTGTGAAAGAACACCCAAATTAAGAATGAAAGCTTCTCTGCCTTTAGGAATCATTAATATTATGGCTTCCCATATTCCCAAGCCATCCCCTTTGTAGTTGAATGTTTTTAAATGTGCTGTCTTCTGCCTCCTGGGCAAGCCTTGCCCTCACCTGGGTGCTGGCAGATGAGAATGTTTAAGTGCAATTATTCTCAGATGAAGGCGGTCTCGGCCCTCTGTGTGCAGCCCCGCCACTTCCTGCCATGGCTCTGAAGGAGCTGCTATGTTCTATTAGGAGGGCAGATGCTTCTTCCATCCGGGTTCCTCCTCAGCCTTGGCGGTGTTATTTTTATCTCTGCTTCTGGGCCTTGGACAGGATGATCTGTCAGGTCCCTCCCAACTCTGATATTCTGGATGAAAAATAGAGAAACACACCGGTAAACATTTCCACAGGCCTTGGGTTTTGATAAATTTATCTGCAAGGATGGATTAGGTTTATTTTCCTTTGTCCTGAGGAGAAGGAGACATATATCTTGAAAGTTGTCTGCCTGGACTAACTTTTCAGCATGGTTTAACATCAGAGGAAGCTTTCACCTAGAATTTCATCAGCATGGACCCCTCACAATAATCCATTCATTCCTTTTGGAGGGTAGGTGGATGTGAAACCCAAGGTGGATGGAACATATTTACCAAGTTGGGCAAGTGAGATGAAAACCTGGCAGGCTGAGGAATATGACATCTGTTAATTTGTGTTGAATAATAATAAGATGTTATGCTGTTAAATATGATTATAGGTCCTTAACCAGCTCAGTAGGAAGCTGTGTTGCTCTCCTGTATCCTAATAAAGAATGACTGAAGAATGGGACCTACTTAAAAATACAAGTAAAATCAAATAGGCCTGCTCCTAGTACAAGCCCATCTTTGTCTTTGGAACCTAAGAATTAAAGATGATCTTTTGTGGGAAACAGGAATTGCCTTCAGTAAATTTGTTTGGTTTAGCTTTCTTGTTTTTTTTTCCCTGCCTTCTTTATTATAGCCTTAGGTAGGTTCAAACCTGGGACATCCTCTCATTCTTAATCCTCTATCACAAGAAATGCCTTCTATGTCTTACAGAGAAGAATGTTTTCTTTATATGTATACTAGCCCTATTCCCTCTTTAATAAAAATTTACCCCTGAGTATCTTGTGTAGGAACAAGAAAACTATCATGATTCCTCACCAGTAATCACCTTTTCTGAAACGTGGATCATTTTTTTACTCCCCAGAACTTAGAGTTTGACCTCCTGACAGATCTGTTTGCTGGAAGTAAGCATTGCAGGGAAAGTGGAAGAAACAATGATAGGATTTTATCCATCTGCAATGGAGAGTTCTACTTTGAGGGCAAAAGTGATTATAGACTAGCTTAAATCAAAAAATAATTGAGATACATACTTCACTACAGGTATGGATGTGGCGGTTCAGTGAACATCAGAGTCAGGTAGAGGGTTTCTGAAAACCGGGTTTGGAGAAGAGAAGCACCATCAGAGCTTCTGCTTCAGAATCTCTCAGCTGAGAGACTAGTCATGAGAATTTACATTTCTGACAAGTGCCCAAGAGACTCTTAGGGTATTGGTGTGGGGACTGCTTTTCTAGTTCCAGTGCACTAGTATATTCCAAAAATGGATTTACTTCATAGTTTCTGCCAATAGTGGTAAAAAGTACTGAATTGGAGTCATGTAGAATTTTTTTTTCATTAAATTTGTCATTTGATGAATATCCTTTGGCCTATAATAGGTAAATTAAATTCTAGGCCCTATTTATATAGGGATTAATAAGGTGCAGTCTTTGTGTTTCAGAAAATTGATAGTTAACTGGGGGAGGGATCACTTGATCACTTGATCACTTGACATCCTGTTATTCATCGATTTGATCTACCAGGTGCCAGTAACATTTCCATTTGACCCTATCACGTGTCAGTGTAGCCCAATGACATCTGGTTGCTTCCAGGAATACGAAGAGCCTCAAACCGTTCCTTCAGGGTCTTGACGAAGAAGTCTGACCTTCTTGTAGGTGGGCGGCCACGTGATCTTTTGATGTTCCGTGGGATCCAGTCAGTAACAGCTCTAGTCCAGCGATCATCTCCAAATCGCATTACATGTCCAGCCCATCTGATTTTCGATGCCTTGGCAAATGAGACAGCGACACTGTCTCTGGAACAGCGAAGGATGTCAGAGCTCCAGATTCCTTCTTTCACTTGAGTGAGGCATGATATTCCAACTATAGCTCTTTTCAATTTCTCTTTGTAGACCGAATAGCATTCTCATCCTGCTTCATAGGGACCAGGTCTCTGAGGCGTATGTTAATTCAGGGAGAATGGTGGAGTTGAAGAGATGTGCCCAGAGCCGGAGGTTCTTTGTCTTTTTAGCTATTTCTTTGATGCTTTTGAAGGCATTCCATGCCACTCTCTTCCTCCTGCGCAGCTCAGGTTTTAGGTCATTCATCATGTTGGTTTCTCGACCTACGTTACACATAACTGCTACATTCAGAGATATTTGTTCCATTGGGGTGGGGCCTCTGGAACTAGTTCATACTAAGCTACCAAAAAGAAGAAGGGGAGGGGTCACACATAGAAATCAAATCTTTCAGTCCAGTATAATAAACACTATATAGGAAGTTAGTTCCAGTTGCTGAGAAACACCAGGAGCCTGCCTGACTCAGTATGCACTTGTGGCCCACAATTAGGGCGAGATATGGGGGAAGAGTAATCTGAAATTTTCTGAATGGTTTGTAGGATTTATGAGACTGAGGGGCAATATTTAAAGCAAATATATGGATTAAAATTACAAAGGAATGGAACAATTATGTAGCTAAAATTAGTAATCTGTTTTGGAGAAGTAGAACATATAATAGTGCTGAGATACTTGCTTATTCCACATCTTAGTTACAATGCAATTCTCAATCAGGAATTTTGCCTGGGATTCTTAGGGTTTGTGATGGGAGTAGAGAATGCTCATATATCAAAAATTTCAAGAAAAGGGGTAATGAGATTAGATTTTTGTGATAGTGCTAAAATCAATGTTAATAAAATTGGAGGCGTTATGAATAGTATAGAATATGTGGAATACTATGCAGCTGTGAAGAAGCATGCAATAGCATTACTCATGTAATGGACTGGCCTCAAGATATGAATAGTATTCATCAACTATTTTTTTATGTCGGTGCATTCTAAGAATAGAAGGAGCATCTGCACTTGCATACACTTGTAGTTGTGTGTCACTTGCCACTTGTCACTTTACATTTTTCATCAGTTTGCTTCGAGCGGGTACCAGTAAGCTCTCCATTCATTGGGAATGAGGTCCATTATTGTTACTGTTGTACTCAGAATATTTCTTTGTATGTGAACAAATGTAGCAGAAAAATGTAAGATGTGCCAGATGTGGTTTGAGCACAGTGGTTGCCTCTGACAAGAAGAACCAGAGGATAGGTTCTTTGTGTTGGTTGGAGACTAGGTTTCTTATGCTTTTCTGTGTACTGTTGTTTGATCTTATTTACTTATTTATTTATTTCTGTATTTATTTATTTATTTTTAACCCCCCAAATTTTATTACACCATTTTAGACATACAATTGCAAGATGCTCATGTAGAGTTATGGTTCTACAGTGTTCCAACACCCATCCCTCCACCCAAACCCATCTCCCATCACCAATGTCCCCACCTCCCTGCCCCCCTCCCACACCTCAACTACTTGGCGGGTTCTGTATGTCTTCTCTCTCCTCTCTATCTCTCCCACCTGCCAAACTTTCCTTCACATCGTGGAATGCAGTGCATTAAAGGACATTACTGTTTCCACTATTTTGATGGACGCGTGGCTGCTTGCAGCCGCGCAACCTGGGCTGGAACTGGTTTTGCTCTGTTAATCTGGTCGTGAGGTAGTATCCCAGTGTCAGGACAGCAAAGGTGGTGGCTAGTGTGGTGGGCCAGTCTTATCCAACTGCTTCCGGGACCCCCAGGAGATGATGGGCCCACTCCCAAAACCCATCTGTCCTCCCGGGAGCCCCATGGTCAGCTTAGCAGGGGGGAAAGCCGAGTTCCAGCTTCCCCAGGTGCGTCCGAGGCCTGCATGCTATGGCTGGTTGCCCCAGGGCAGCTCCTGGGCAGAGCCACCAGGCTCGACAAAATGGAGGGTGGAATGGCCAACCCCTGACTCCATCTGACGAATTCCCAGCGATTCCTGCTTCTGGGAGCGCCTACCTGGGCTCGAACTGGTTTTGCTCTGTTAATCTGGACATGAGGTAGTATCCCAGCATCCAGACAGCGAAGGTGGTGGCTAGTGTGGTCTGTTTGATCTTATTTAGATGTGGACTCATTTTTGTTAACCTCACACATAGTCACTTGTATTTCAAGTATTTGATAAATATTGTTAGATGAACATTGTCTAACAATTTAATAAATTGTCAGAGTAAAAAATTACTCTGATGAATATCTTAAAAAATGTAATTCCAGAGGAAAGGCTGAAGGGAGGAAGAAGAATAGTTATTCCTCTTTCAGTGAATGCTTTTAGTAGCACTTACAGTAGAAATACAGTGAGACAGACTGTGCAAAGGAAGGAATTGATCTTAGATAGCTAAACATCCTAGAAATTTTCTGGGTTCACTGTATATGCATAAACATTGATTTTTGAACCTTTCTGATGCACATTGAAAACCTCTGTCATTGGCTGGGAGATAGCTCAATGGGATGGAGAGTTTTTGAATGAAGGAGCCCTGAGTTTGGTCCTGGCACTACATGGGTCCTCAACTACTATGAAGACAATGTCCAGCTAATCTTGGAGTAGCTGCTGAGCACTGCTGTATGGGCTATCTCTCCCAACAACAACAACAACAACAAAAACCCTGTTCACCCCACTAGGAAGTTAATCGAAAGTAAGTAATTTTGTCTTTTCACTGCTGTATTTCCAGTGCTTCTTAGAGAGTTCAATACCTAAGGTTAAATGAGTGATTGCAGAACTTTAATTCCTTGGTTCTAGTGCAGTTTTATTTTGTGAACCACATAATAAAAGAATATATTGAATAATTAAAAGAAATTATAAGAAATGCATATTTCTTTTCTTTTTTTTTTTCTTTTCGGGTCACACCTGGTGATGCTCAGAGGTTACTCCTGGCTCTGCATTCAGAAATTACTCCTGGCAGTGCTTGAGGGACCATATGGGATGCCGGGGATCAAACCCAGGATGGCAGAGGCCAGCCGCATGTGACCTACCCACTGGGCTATCGCTCCAGCCCCAGAAATGCATATTCTTAATATTGAAAGCATTAAAAGAAAAGTAAATTCACCTGACTTTGCTGTGGACCCTAAACAAAATATAGCTATTTTATTACAGAGCCCCCAAATTGGATATATTACTTTTTATATATTACTTTTTGTTTTACTTTTTTTTCAAGGATGACTTTAACTACCTTCAGAAAAAAAAAAGGTTGAGTATATGTTTTCCTGGCACATTGTTACACAGGTTCCTTCCTTCCTTCCTTCCTTCCTTCCTTCCTCCCTCCCTTCCTTCCTTCCTTCCTTCCTTCCTTCCTTCCTTCCTTCCTTCCTTCCTTCCTTCCTTCCTTCCTTCCTTCCTTCCTTCCTTCCTTCCTTCCTTCCTTCCTTCCTTCCTTCCTTCCTTCCTTCCTTTCCTTCCTCCTTCCTTCCTTCCTCTTCCTTCCTTCCTTCCTTCCTTCCTTCCTTCCTTCCTTCCTTCCTTCCTTCCCTCCCCTCCTTCCCTCCTTCCCTCCCTCCCTCCCTCCCTCCCTCCCTCCCTCCCTCCCTTCTTGCCTTCCCACCTGGCAATGCTCAGGGATTACTCTCCCTCTACACTCAGGAATTACTCCTGTTGTTGCTCTGTGGATCATATGCGATACCAGGGATTGAACCCTGGTCGGCCATGTGAAAGGCAAAGTCCCTACCCACTGTACTATTGCTGACCCCATACTTTTTATGGGGTCAGCAATAGTCATGACCAAAAATATTTAGAAGCAGAACAATAGATGCCCCAGTGTCTTTTAAGAGCAGCTTTTGTCTCCCACGTTGTAGAGGCATTCTAGGATTGGGACCTTGGGCCACTTCCAAGTTGACTTAGGTAAATGTGGGTAAGGTGCTGAGCACCACCTTCCTAAGTCAGGTTGCTTTGGGCAGAAATCTCATTGTCTCAGGAACTCCATCTTGCTCTCCTGCAAAGTAGACACCAACCTATCCTCCATCTGCCTCTGAATGTTGTTTTAAGTACCCAGTAATGTGAATTATGTAAGAGTATTTTGTAAACTTCCACCATGTTCCAAACATTTAAAGTCATGTTGTGGCCCGCTAAAGTTGAATCTCTTTGAAATTGCATTAGGTTTTGAGAGCA
The DNA here is from genome assembly GCA_021461705.1 of Cryptotis parvus. Taxonomy (NCBI): domain Eukaryota; kingdom Metazoa; phylum Chordata; class Mammalia; order Eulipotyphla; family Soricidae; genus Cryptotis; species Cryptotis parvus. The sequence continues at coordinate 15,012 of JAJIBD010007153.1, read as the reverse complement.
GCTAGAAGGTTATGATCACTTACATTCCAGCTACTTTGGTTTTCTGTGGGGGAAATTAGAGCAGAAGTTTACAAAGAGAGAAATCTGTAGTACAGACGGCGCACACAAAAGTGCCTCTCACTCTGCCTGGCAGATGGCGGCACCTTAATAGATGCGTTTCCTTCCCTCCCACCCCTGCTTACCTAAAATGACTTAGGCATGCTAACTCTGGCAGTTTGTAGAAAATTGGATTCCTGTACTTGCCAAATTGGTTTTGGGTATGCTTATATGATTTTTATTTGAGTATTGTTAGTGAAGACATATTGTTGGCAGAGCCTCAGAAGCAAATCCTGACTCTAAAAAAATTCAGTTAATGTGCACCACTATGCATGACTCACTCAACTTCTTATCTGTCAAATGGGAATACACTCAACTTTATCAGGATCTCAAAGGAGGAGTTAACATGTATGATACCTGTGGTCATTGATTAACTGACCCATAGCATGCTTGGCATAAACTGGTGACCACATAGAGTGGTCCTTTCTTAGTCTGTTATAAAATACCAAGATAACAATGAACGACCTAAAACCTGAGCTGCGCAGGAGGAAGAGAGTGGCATGGAATGCCTTCAAAGGTATCGAAGAAATAGGTAAAAGGACAAAGAACCTCCAGCTCTGGGCACATCTCTTCAACTCAACCGTTCTCTCTGCATTAACATGCCTCAGAGACCTGGGCCCTACGAAAGCAGGATGAGAATGCTATTCGGGTCTCCCAGAGAAATCGAAGAGCCATGCTTGGAATACCATGCCTCACTCAAGTGAGAGAAGGAATCGGAGCTCCGACCTCCATCGCTATTCCAGAATCAGGGATGCTGTCTCGTTTGCCAAGGCATCAAAAATCAGATGGGCTGGACATGTAATGCAAGTTGGAGACAACCGCTGGACTAGAGCCATTACTGACTGGATCCCACAGGATGTCAAAAGATCACGTGGCTGCCCACCTACAAGATAGTCAGACTTCTTTGTCAAGACCCTGAAGTAACGGTTTGAGGCTCTTCATATTCCTGAATCAACCAGATGTCATTGGGCTACATTGGCACGTGATAGGGTCCAATGGAAATGTTACTGGCACCCACTCGAGCAAATAGATGAATAACGGGATTCAAGTGATCAAGTGAAGTGATCAACAATGAGTTATTATGAGCTGCACTTTGCCTGATACTCTGTTAGCCATTAAATCTTTGTTTCTGTATCTCTAATGGAAATACCAGTGTGCATATCAATTTTCTCAGATAGAGATTGTATGCACTATTCATGTTCAATGTTCCAGCAATGTGATGTATCGTGTTTGCACATATTCTTGTCCACTTCTTGAGTCATCTTCGGCAACGTTCATGTGATACTTTTCTGAGGGTGTTAGAGAAAAACCAAAATATATATTCTGGGTTCTCACCAAAATGAGATTCATTGCCTTGAGCAAGTTATATGATATGATAAATTCCTAAGTTGAACACAGACAGCAAAATGAGTCCATGACCCATTTTTAACGGATTATTAAAAGATTTAATCCTTGTTGTGGAGTGCTTATTAGTGGAGTGCAAAAGAAGCAGTAGAAACCAGAAAATGTTTTTCCCCTTGGCTCTATGGCAACTCAGTACATCCAGTGACTATATTTCATCACCTTCTGATCAATCACAGAAGCTGAGCATGGTGGTCCAAACACAGCCCTGATTTGTAGCTGCAGGAACTGGGACTTTTCCACTACACAAGCATTCTGAAAAAAGATGTTGGAGGAGATTTGAGATGGAGCCTTTGGCACTGGTTTTTATCTCTTGATGTGTCTATTGCTCTCCCAGGACCCAGAGGCTCTGACTTCTTTAAATCATCTTGTCCAAGTTACTGTGAAACTCAGTATCTATATATCCTGGGAGTTCACCATCTCATCAAAGCTATTTACCTAAAGTCTAACAACAGTATTTTGCCATTAACTAACTTTTCTATATGGCAAAACTCATTTCAGTCAATCATGATATTGGTGTCTAAAAATTAAAAAAATAGCATATGGCCACATTTGTGAAAAAAGGGCAGCTATGTGAAATTATAGCTTCAAGCATCCCTTTGTGTTTTCTTCTATTTTCTCTCTCTTCATTTGACTTCCAGTGTTAGAACCAAGTAGTCTCTAGGCCAGTTCATTTTCAAGGTTTGGAGAAGTCTCCAGTTAACCTGTAGGTCTCAATACAATCAAAGAAACTTTCCAGACTATGAGCCCAAATACAGACCAAAGAAAATTCGCTCTAGTGTTTTCAGGAGCTCTTTCCAAGTCTTATCTATAGCCTGACACATTTTTATTTCCTTGCCAAAAAATCCAATTCCTTTTGGAATGAAATTATATTGATGCGGTGATCTCATGTGTGAATATTACTGGCCTCAGCAGCTTTCTTTATGTCACTATTCAGTCGAACACTGGGATTTCCTGGCTAATATCTCGCAGTTTCAAACAGGCTGAAGCCAGAGTTAACAATTACCCACAAACTGTTGGCCAACGGCCTTTTACTACTTCTTTGGATTAATAACAAATACGATCTAAAAAGCTTCCTGTACAGCCGTAGAATTTACAACCAGAACAGTAAACTTGTCTCTGCCTGTTGTTTGATCTGTTTTGCGTTTATTTGCTAGAGGAGGCTCTATTATCTGAACAGGGTAGGTTTTTCTTTCTTTCTTTGCATTTTTTTTCATTGGTTTGTGTTCACAGTTTATGAAAACTGGCTGGGAAAAGTGCCTGGACTGTCAAAAAAATTGCTGCACACTATCAGGTTGGTTTTATACTATTATTATTCAGATATTTACAATTAAAATGCAGGCTTGGTTTAGACAGCACCTGCTTAACCAGAGATAACAAGTTAGATTTTTAAGTGGCTCTAGTGGCCTTGCATACCTAGTACTGTCCCTTATTGTGATTCTGTCCTTTTAAGGTTCTTTTCTTTAAAAGGTAATTCCTTGAGACTCACTTGTTGAGATTTTAGGACAACTATGCTGTACTGAGGGCTACTTGGTCAGTGATTTAGTTTTATGATTTTGCTTTATGATCATGTTTGAGTTTCTCTCTGTTTTTGTAAACAATAATTTCTACAGGCTGTTTGGTGCAGAGCTTTCCTAGCAAAACAGGAAAACAGATAATGCTAACGTCCTGAATCCTCTCAGAGGATGGAATGATGTTAATACAACAATATATGTATTTAAATATTTTATTATACGACCGTGAGATATACAGTTACAACGTTGTTCATGTTTGGAGGTTTCGGTCACATAGTGTTCCAGCACCCGCCTCCACCAGTGCCCATTTCCCACCACCAATGTCCCCAATTCCCTCCCCCATCCCATAGCCTGCCTAAATGGCAGGTTCTTTATCTCTTTTCTCTCACCTCTCTTTTCCTTCTCTTACATATTGTTGATTGCAATGCATACACTTAGAGGCCATCGTGTACATTTTTTGCCTGTATTTAATGCTTAGTTCTAGGTTGAATACAACACTCTTTGTCTCTAATAACAAATAACAACTGCAGTGACCAAGCCTAAGGGCTTTTAGCACTGTGATCTTAGAGAAGCTGGGGCATTTAATAATAATGGAGGTTTAGGAAATTTATTAAGTTAAAAATTTCTTCCGGGGGGGGGGGGCGCAGGGGGGGGTGTTTGCCTGGCGCGGCCCCCGGCCGGGGATTCCGGGGGGGGCGGGAGGGGGGGACCCAAAAAAAAAAAATTTCTTCCTTGCAGAGTTATGAAGCTAGTTTTTCAGGCTTCATATGGCTATTGAGAATATTAAATGAAACAGTTCATAATAAGTTCCTGAAATAAGGTTAATATTTAGTAAATGCTAATGATTCATTTTAATATCCAGACAAAACTAGGTAGGGGTGAGTTACTTTTGAAGGGTATCTTTGCCAGTCTAAAATATTCAGCTGGGAGCCCGAGTAAAAGCAAAGCGGGTAGGGTGTTTGCTTTTTCATGGGCAGACCTGTGTTTGATCCCTGGAATACCATATGGTTCTCTGAGCATAGCCAGAAGTAATTCCTGAGCATAGAGCCGGATGTGACCCAAAAAGCAAAAAATAAAACATTCAACTGATTATAATAGTTGTTATGGACAGAATCCAGTAACATCTCCATTCATTGGGAATGAGGTCCATTATTGTTTGGGGCATATCAAATACTCCAGGGGTAGCTTGTCATACTCTGCCGTGGCTCTGGGTTCATCTCAGAGGTCCCTGTCTTTTTCTATGTCAGACCATCAACCATCCAGCGCCCACGGGGCAGAGCCCTGGGTGTATACAAGCCTGTCTCCTGTCTGCCACCTGCAGCCAGGCAAGCAGCCACACCTGCAACACCTCAAGGGGCAGGTGGCAGAATGGAGATGTTACTGTCGCCCGCTCAAGCAAATCGATGAACAATGGGAAGACAAGTGATACAAGTGATATGTGTGATGGACAGAATCATGCTGTTGGCATTGCATTGCACAAATGAGAGATGGAAGACAAAAAAAAAAACAGTCATCTCTGTTTTTGAATCTTCTGTTTCATTTCCTATCAAATGGGGTTAAGGTCTTTTAATTCTAAGGGTTATTATAAGAAGGACCTGACAAGATGTTTCCAGATTACCCAACCAATAGTGAAACCCAACTACATCTACAACCTGCTACGCAAAGTCCTTTAACTTCTTTTATTCCTTACTATCAGAGAAAGAATTAGTGGAAATACTTTCTTTGTCCCATTTGATGTGGTTTTGTCTAACTCCATGATATCAGGGAATAGCCTAATCTCATTGCTTTGTTTATGATTTTCCCATTATTGTTGGGAAAAGTGGGCAGGCCAAGCTTCCTGAGTTTTGTATTTAAATAGAATCCATTATAAAGTAAGAGTTTAAATGACTGCATTAAAACACTGCCCACACTCCGTACCTTGTTGCCTCTTTTCAGTCTCTTTCATTGTCAATTGCCTTCCCAGGCAAGAGAGCATTCTAGGTGTGCTTGAAAGTTCTTGTATAATCAGTGCCTCATAGAATCTGTAACTGAACTAAAGGGTTGCTGCAGTGGCTTATTCTAACTCTCTAGTCTGCCTTCACAAATCACTTAGCAACATATTCTAAGTGTCCTTATCTGCTTTCAAAACTCTAGGCTGGTGAACTTGTGTCCAGACCAAATGGTGCTTCACCTTTGCTTGGTGCAACCAACTCCAGATCCTGTGTCTGAATGACTTGGCTTGGACACATCTCCAATTCTCAGTCAGATTCAGTCCACATGCTCTCATAATTTGGGGAACGAATCAACCGCATTTTTATTAAGCCATTGTTGAAGGACAAATTACAGCTTTGCACATGTTCAATATTTTATTGACTTTATTCAGTGCTACAGCAGATGGGGCAACATCTAGTCTAAGAAATTCCAAGGAGGTGAATCATTTGAGAGGCTTCAAAAACAAAGTGAACAGGAACAAGGGATTTTGGAACCTGATTTCATAGCATGCTGAACCGTCAACCTCTTCTTCACTGTTGGTTCACCTACATCTAACTTTTGTGAAAGAGTCAAATTGGAGAATATAGAATTTTGTTTGCTAATGCAGAGCTTAGCACTACTCAGTTTATCATGGACTGCCTCTGCTTATACTTAGTATTTCCGTACTTAGTACATTCTCTTCCTTTTTTGTTGCTTACATGCTTAGAGTAGACCTTGTGCCTTTTGTTATCTGTTATGAGGTGATTGGAGAGACTAGGATCATAGTGGGGTTGCTAGCACTAGGTGTATAGAGAGATTCCTTGCCTATAAGTGACTCAGGGATTCATTCATTAAAAGAATGAAGAGGAATAAAATGTATCTGGTGATACTCTAAAGTCCAACATTCTCTGGAGGTTATTATGACTTTTCTATTCAATATATCCTTGTTTTGTGTTTTGTTGATTTTGACTTTGCTTTTTTAGCTCTTCCTCTACTGAAATAAGAGTTACATTTAACAGCACAGACATACATTTAGAGCTTTTCAAGAAATACAAATGAAGGGGAAAACAGAGGATGAGGGAAAAATCTGAAAATTCAAAGATTTTACTGTATGTATCGCTGCAATGTTTCTTCAGAAGTAAATAAATCAACTTCTTTCCATGACATTATAGTAAAGATCTAAGATAGTATCATTGGATAAAATTTCCTTTGCTAAATGTTTAATATCCATCCATTCCAATTTGGAAGCACTAATATTTTGTGGCTATTTTGATTTTTAAATCGAGGTAAAGAGTTGAAGTAGCTGGAAATTTAATGTACTAAGGTTGGATTAATATCAATTAGAATGGCAACACGTAACTAGTGGTTACAACAGTGGTCAGAACAGATCTAGAATATCTCATGGCTTTTTCAGGGAGTTATTTAACTCCCAGTTAGCATTCCAAAACATCCCTACAAAGAAAATTCAGGTCACACACAAGCATAGAAATCAAATCAATGAATCTCCACATTTAGTAAACAGCAACAACCATTCTTAAAGAAGAAAAGCAAGATGTGGGTACTTGACTATGTAAATTAAGAGACCTGCAAAGAGAATAGGTTTATAGCCTTACTCAGTGTTAGCAAGGGGACAGACAAACTGGATTAAAGAGTCAAGAAAGAGGCTATTCACACAGATACACACAGAGATACATACAGAGTATCATGATATGGAAAGGAAATAGCATTAGAGGTCAGTGACTAAAGATAAACTGATCAATAAATAGCTCAGAAACCGTTAATCACTGAAACAAAGTGAGCTGCATTTTATATGACCTACAAAAAAAAAATTGCCCTCAGATGGATGAAGGCCCTTTTAGAAGCATTGAGAAGGTATCTTTAATTCCTTTGGATAGAGAAGTATTTATTAAGCAAATTATGAACACATTAAAATGAATAATTTGGTTTAGGCATCATAAAGTTAGAAAGTAGTGAGTGGGGGCCAGAGCGATAGCCCAGCGGGTAGGGCGTTTGCCTTGCACGTGGCTGGCCCATGCCGGCCGGGTTCGATCCCCGGCATCCCATATGGTCCCCCAAGCACCTCCAGGAGTAATTCCTGAGTGCAGAGCCAGGAGTAACCCCTGAGCATCGCGGGTGTGACCAAAAAGCAAAAAAAAAAAAAAAAAAAAAAGAAAGTAGTGAGTGGGGAAAAAGAAAAAGAAAACATCCCTGACAAAGGATTTTTATCAATGTGCAACAAAAAGGAATACTGATAAGAAGACAAAAAAAAAAAAAACAAGTGAAAACTGAATACTGTCTTCAGATCACTAATTGTTATGCAAATTAAAAAATCACAGATATGTAACATAGTTTATCCAACAAACTAAGAAAAAAGAGAGGACACATTTTAAGTGCTTAACTTGAGCATGGCCAACCCCAATTCTTTTTCCACTGCCACGTATAACCCCTCCCAGGAGTCTTGCTACTACATCCCTTTTCCGGAGTAACACTGAGCACCATCAGCTGAGGCCCAATTCTCCACATTCACACTCCCCACACCTAAAACATTTTCATCAAGGAAATAAGATGCAGATCAAATAAGTTCTTAAAGTATTGTGTGGACTTCTAACTAAAATTGGTCCATAAAACAATGTAACATTATTTTATAGTCTTTAAAAGAATGAAGATATAAATATAACTATTACCTAGAACTTCTGTGATATAAATATGTCCTTAAAACTGTAATGGACAAAGATATGAGAATTCAAGTATCAGATATAAATCAGCCTTGGTCGTCATATTAAGCAATGGAAGTTACTCATATAACACACCTCATAGTATGGGAATATTCAATACAGATTTGATTTTTGTATGGTGTAGTTGCTAAATTTTTTTTATTGTTGTTGTTTGTACTTTTGTTTGTTTGCATGCAGTGTCAGGGATCAAACTCAAGGCCTTGGGCCTGGAGTGGATAGCACAGTGGTTAAGGAGCTTGCCTTGTATACTGCAAACCTGGGTTAAATCCCGGCATACCATATGATCCTCTGAGCACTGCCAGAAGTGATCCCTGAACATCCCTGGGTGTGGCCCCAAATGAAAATAAAACAAACAAGTGAACCAATATCGCCTAGGGCCTCAGGCATGCTGTCTCCTGCTTAGCCACATCTCTGATCCCAGAATGGGTGGATTTTGTATCATTTTATCCTAAGGTTGTTATAAAATGAGTGAACTTTAATGGGAAATGTCAGCCTGGGTAAATATAAAAATGAACAAAATAAGTGTGAGGAGCAGAGGTAGGGTTAAATTCTAAAGGAAGAACGGTTTGTTGAATGCAGAATTCAAGGTGTTGGTCCCCTCTTTTGGAGAAAGAGAAGGATGGTGTGTGAAGAGTCATATTTGAGTTTCCTGTACTAGAATTCTTCTATTTTGTTCATTTGATTGATAAATTAATGAGTGTTATTTCTGTGTCTTATTGTTTAACCTTACTTTTATATTTTGTAAGTATATTTTGCATGTCTAGTATCAAATTCACAATGAAGGTGAATATTTAAAAAACAGAGGAATCACATTTATGGAAGAATATAAATAGTTTTATAAAAATGTGCTTTATGTATTGTAGACCACCCCTGGGCTCACTCACTGGGAAGTTCTAGTTTGCTCATTTCTTTCCTTTTCTTCTCTTTTTTTAATCTTTATGCTCAGAATCTTAAATCCGGCTCAGGTATGCCTTAAATCCACACTTTCTTAAATCCAGCTCAGGTATGCCGGTCCAGAGACTTCGCAGACATGGGGCAGAGCTGCTACTGGCTCTCCCTGTGACCAGCCGCTCATGAGGCGCCTGGGAGGGATGGTGGGTTCTAGCCCTGGCCCACCATCCCAGCAGAGCCTCGTAACAAGCCAGATGACCCCCACTCCATGAGGGCCTCCATTTCCCACATCCGGACTTCTCTCTCGTCAGACCTCCACCCAGCAGACCAGCCTATCAGCGCCCGGCCTCGCAAGTTTCATCAATAAATGCTGGACTTAGAGATGCCTACAAGAGTATGCTACCTGCACGGCAGAGCCTGGCAAGCTACCCGTGTTGTATTTGATATATATGCCAAATACTAGTAACAATTATAGACCTCATTCTGGAATGGATTGAGGCTCTTTATGTTCCTGGAGCAAGGAGATGCCTTGGGCTCTACTAGCATGAGACAGACAGTGATGCTCAGAATCAGAGTTACTGGGACCCAGTTTTCTGTATGAGCAAATTTATTAATTTCTGTGTGTTACAAAGATGATCTATCCAGTCTTAGGACTCAGTTTTCTGTATGAGTAAGTTTATCAATTTCTGTAAGTTGCAAATATGATCTGTCCAACCTCCATGTATTGTTTGTGTCTATTAAGTGCTGCCAAAGGATGTGACACCCCCCCCCCCTTCCCTTACATATGTTCTTATTCTTATTTCAGTGTCCAACGAGCTCACCCTATTGTTGTGTCGGCACCCCACACACTGGGTGGTGATGTTTGTCAATTGTCCTATACCCTTTGGCCCTGGGGCCCACACTAGCAGTTATAGGGATTACTCTCAGCTCTGTGGAATAGTGTTGGGGATCAGAGTTTTGGTGTTGATGAATGCAAGGCAAAAACTCAGAGACTCTGATAATATCCCTGTATCTCATATAAGTGTGTAGAGAAGACTTGCTCCCTTATGCAGTGTGACTGCAGAGAAACTGCTGCATTGAATTATCAACTAGGCTTAAACTTGGGACTTTTTTTTATAAGTACTGAATTTGTGGGACTGCTGGGAAGTATCTCAGGTAGGGTGCTGTATTGTATGTAGCCACTCGGGTTCAACTCACAGCACATCCAGGAACCACCAAGAGTGATGTCTGAGCACAGAGACAGAAATAAGTCTGAGTACCACCAGTATGGGAAAAAAATACCACACGAAACAAAAACCCCACACCACAACAGAACAAACAAAAGTGAATTTGTATCGTCGTCTTCCCATTCTATCGTTTGCAGCGCGTTCTCTTTGTCCGCTCTGTAGGGCTCAGGCTCTGCTTGCAGGAACATAAAGAGCTCCCATCCCGGGGGGGGTCGTGTGATATTTATCAAAAAATAGAACTGACCATGTACTAGACAGTATTTTAGAAGCCTAGCATATAGAGACAAGAAAAAACTGAAATTTGATAATGCTTTTCTATCTGAGCAATGCTCAGACAGAAAGAAGCACAAAAGAAGAGAGGGTTGGGATCAGCAAGAAGATAAAGAAGAAAAGGAAAGGGAAACATTGCAAGGGATTATGAAGAAATGCTAGGTTCTTATCATTACAAACGCTAGTAGGATAGATAGGTCTTTAATTTTTGCTTCCAAATCACTTCACAATTTGAGGGTATTTTCCTTAACTTCATTTAAGTATTGTTTTGTACAAAGCTGGTCATAATATAGTTGTTTTGAGGCATTGAGTGTTCCAACACCAATCCCACCACCAGTGTAACTCTCCCTCCAACACTGTTCCCAGTTTCCCACCCACCCCCAAGCCTACCCCCTAAGCAGTACAAATTAATTAGCACAAATTATTTTATATTGCTTTGTAATAAAAATGGTAATTGAAATTATTAAAAAATAGTTCAGTAAAAGAAAATTTGTAAAAACTATCATGTCTCGCTATGGTGATTTTAAATTTATTGTCTCAGGATATCCTGAGCCGTTTGTAGTTAGTTGAGCCTTCTGTGCTATTGTTTTCATTTATTGTACAGAGTGGACTTTTATGCTACTTTCCCTTCTAATTTTCTATGCTTCTACTGACTTATCTGTGTTGTTGAATTTGAATTTTTCATTGTATTTTCTAATTCCTGATTCAGAAGTTCTGAATGTCCTCCTCTCTGCCAGGAACATGTGTCTAATTCCTTTCTCTACTCAGCAACCACCCTACTCCAACCTCTACTATAGAAAACCCAGAAACATGTAAGACATTCTGTTCAAAATACATATATTATTTGAAGACTTTCCTGCCTTTTCCTGCTACATCCATGACAAGAGTGGATGAATTATTGTGTTGCTAAAGATAGATGGAGATAAATTGATTTCATGCATAATTCCAGAAGTTCTTTCTCTATTCTCTAATTTATGTTGAACTTAAAAAACACAGTATTGAACTGAAATGTCTACAGACCACCAAGATGGAGACCCTTGGAACAAAGAAGCACAAGTTGCATTTAATGTACGGATTGAGCAGAGAGTTATTCTGGTGGGGAGAACCTCTTGTCTTCCATCCGGCTGATACAAATTTGATTCTTGAGCCCAGAACTAGGAGAAATCCCCAAACACAGCCAGGTGTAGCACCCCAGAACTAAATAGAACCAAAATAATGAAAGCAGAACTACCACTTGAGGTTAGAGAATATTGGAGGCTGGCATGAATATTAGCATTCAGGGAGGCCCAGATTACATCTCTGGAACTATGTGGTCCTTGAATACCCCCTGGAGTAACTTCCGAGCAATGAATTGTTCTTACTGCAAGTCACTGTTGGGTTTCCCCCAAAGAAAAACAGAAACCGAGCCAAAGACGTGGTACTTGTCTTGCATATGGCTGAGCTGGGTTTTATTCATAGAACCTCATATGATCACCTGGGTCCTGCTGGGAGAAATCACTGAGCAGAGGCAGGAGTCAGGCCTGAGCACTGCTGTGTGAGTCTCTAACGCACCCCCCTCCCGCCCACATAAACAGAAAGGAAATAAATGTTGAAGGGAATGCACATTTTTGTGACTATTTGGAAAATGGTGTAGGGCTTCTTCAAGAAGCTGAAGAAGGGGCCAGAGTGATAGCCCAGTGGGTAGGGCATTTGTTTGCATGTGGCCGATCTGGGTTCCATTTCCAGCATCCTGTATGGTTCCTCCTCCGAGCACCGCCAGGAGTAATTCCTTGAGCACAAAGCCAGGAGTATGCCCTGAGCATTACTGGGTGTGGCCCAAAAAGAAAAAAAATAAAGAAGCTGAAGAAAGGTTATTTGAGCCCAGTTCTGTGTATCTATCCAAAGAATGTGAAAACACAAATGTAAAATTTTATATCCACTCCAATTATAATTTTATTTACAAATGAAAAAATGAAAGTGGGGCCGGAGCAATAGCCCATCAGGTAGGGTGTTTGCCTTGTATGCAGCCAGCCTGTGCCAGCCTGGGTTCGATCCCTGGCATCCCATATGGTTCCCCGAGCACCGCCAGGAGTAATTCCTCAGTGCAGAGCCAGGAGTAACCCCTGAGCATTGCCGGTGTGACCCAAAAAAAGCAAAAGAAAATGAAAGTGACTGAAATGCCCACTGATAGCTGATTGGATAAAGATCATGTGGTTCCTATATGATTGAACTATTCAGCTATAAATGGACGCAATTTTGACATTCACATCAAGGTGGATGAAACTCCCGGGGATAATGTAAAACAAATCAAATCATAAGAAGATGAGAAAAGCACTCATTGATTTCATGCTTATGTGTAAAATAAGGGTATAAAATTGATGAACAACAAACATTTATCCCATGGACACGGAGTACAGATTGTAATGGGAAATATAAAGAATAAAGGTAGTGGCTTTAATTTGTGAACAAATTGTAAAAATGCCATAAAATCAAAATAGGCACAAACCAAGTGTTGGGGAGAGAGAAGGGGCGCCTTTTGGAGACAGCCTAATATACATGCTGGGAGTGGGGCATCTATTTCCTTTGATGTCCAAACTGTAAAGAATTAGTCCCATGTAATGAACGAGTGGACCCTGGACCTGAAAGCCTAAGTGAACTTTCTTTAACTTTTAAAATGATTTACATAATTTCAATTATATGGAGACAGAAATTACAAGAACTAATTGTTAAATTGAGTGCTCTCAGACCAGAGGGATGGACTTCTCCTCTGTTTCAGGTTGGAGCATTCAGTCTCTTTTAGTTTTTTGGGTCACACTTGGCAATGCTCAGGTAACTGAGCATCACCAGGTAACTCCTGGCTTTGCACTTAGGAATCACTCCTAGCAGTGGTCGAGAACCATATGGGATGCGGGGAGTGACCTGGGTTGGCCGTGTGCAAGGCAAATACCCTGCCCACTCTACTATCACTCTGGCCCCTCTGTCACTTAGTGGTTTTTCCAATTGCAGGTGTGGCCCTGGTTATGACCACCTGTATCTCTAAATTCTGAGGCCTGAACTTCGAGACCTGATGATGGCCTAGTGCTCCCGTCATGACCCTTTCCCAAGTGTGGAACAGGAGGAAGACGTGGCTCTGGAGAAGTTCAGAAAGGAAGCCACGCATTGGGCTTGGGGCCCAGGCATCCAGTAGGGTTGTTGGAAGAACATCTGAGGGCAGGGAAAAAGAAATAAAGGTGAAAATAAGGAATGTTGGATACATTTGTTCCAATTCTAAGAAACAGCAAAAGACATCACCATTTGAAATGGGGCCAAATATCAGTATTTGACAAGGACAACAGCTTCTACCCCATTGCCTATAAAGAGGCCACTTTCTCTTCAGTTTACCATTTCCCAAAAGCCTAACCCTTCGTTTAAGTTTGTAGGTAAGAAATAATGGCTCTCAGGAGACAAGGCTGGAGGAAATTTCATTGTTCTGCATGGTGCACACTGGACCGCAGTCCACCCTTTATTCCTGTTTTTCTTTCCTACGAAAAGTACTCCTGTGTCCTCTTACACAAATGGCTGCCTTGGGGCCTTGAGTCCTGTGTCTTCCAGCCCGTTTTCTTGTTGTCAGTCAAGTTCTTTCTCCACTTCACTGTGTCTCTTGTTTGATTGAGTCCCAACAGACAGTGAAACAAAACCTTTAAAGTTATACATTGACTGTGATCACATTCAAATGGTCACCATTGGCATAGTATTCTTGGTTTTCCTTTGCATTTCCTATTAGATGATTTTCAGGGTTTCTTTATTTCACTATTTTAGTAATTGTACATGTGATTGATTCTGTTGCCAAATAATAAATCAAAACTGCAAATGCATTCATAATACTCTACATTCCAGACATGACTGAATATTTTCACTTAATTCCTGGCATAGGTACTATTGTTATTATTTGATCTTGTTTTGTGTTCTATTTTGTTTTTGCTTTTTGGACTATCACAGCAGTGATCAGGGCTAAATCCTGACTCTGTATCAAGGATCACTTTTCAAGGTGCTAAGAAAACCCTATGCCATGACGGGGATCAAGCCTGAATTGGCCACATGCAAAGCAAGCACCTTACCCCTTGTGCTAGTGCTCTGGCCCATACATACTATTGTTTTCATCACTTACTCTGTAGATATGCTTAAGCACAGACATGAAATAATTTCTTAGGGATCACACAGTAAAAAGCAGAACTTAGTTTTTATGCAAATCTTTCCAAATCTAGCTTTTTTTGTTCTTGTAGACAGGTTCTATCTCATTGTATAATCTTGTTATTATGTGTGAATAAAATGCATGCCATTTATACAGTAGTTCAAGTCAGGAGTTCAAGCATTGGCCAACATTTCTAAGGATAATTAGAAATGATAATAGTTTTAGCACTTTTCCTTTGGCTAATGGAGAAAGAGAGTGATCATACACATGCTCATGAGTGATTGTGCCTATGTGTCAGTAAATATTTATGTACAAGGCACATGTATAAGGCACATACATATACAAGGTAAATGTTGATAACTGACCTAAGAGATGTAGATTGTAGACTTTAAGGCCAAGAACCTAGGGCTTTAGAACAGAGTTTCATAATTTCTTTTAAAAACCTCACCACCTCAAAGAAAGAGATATCACTGTTATAAAGGTAATCATTTAGCACAGGAGAAAACGAGGGTGAACAGATTTAATGGAAGTTGCCTAAATCATAGAGCTGTAGAGTAATAGAAGGAGTGTGTGATGTAGTTACTATACCTGACAAAGGTGCCAGATTCTGAATCTCTGATGTATTTAGAAAGTAGAAATACTCCTTGTTGCTTCTCTAGTCTACATGTTTGATTCTTTTGGGGTGTGGGTAGAGTATTTGGACCATAGCTGCTTGTGCCCAGTGGCTATTCCTGGCTCTGTGCTCAGGTACCTGGTGATACTCCGTGACTATATGTGTT